>ML420466.1:6939-97750 GCA_005239525.1 Nicotiana knightiana | reverse complement strand
GAGGTATCGTTATCTCTAATCCAACCTCTAAACCCTCGGTTATGACTTTCGTCTATACTCTGGGAGTGGTGTTGTTCAAACAATTACCTAAATATGCACTCTCTCTCAAGTAGATACATACTAATTAGGCACAACTAATTGATGGCCATTCAATTAGCTACAATAAGAACGTAGTTGAACAAATATAGATGAACAATCAACCAAACTATATTAATATCACCATAAGTTGGTCCCCCAATGGGTTCCACCAAAACCCTAGATTAAGAAAGTTAGCTACTCATATTCATAAATATCAAATCTAAAATAACTTGCATAATCGAATTACAGAGTAATTAACTAAGGAGATAAAAATCAATGTTTTTGCTTTGCTGAGTAGTAATCCACGGGTTTTTCTTCACTTTGATGATTTCCTCTCTTCGAATCCCCTTCAAGTTGTGTTTTTGGGGTCTATTTATATGTTTGGGATAAACCCTAAACGTGTAGGAGACTTCTATTCCAACCGGGAAACACTTAAACTCTTCAAAAACTCGAATTTAGCCGGAATAGGGGCCTGGCGTTTGGGCCCTGACGTGTGGCTAACGCCAGGCTAAGGCTGGCGTTTCAGCTCTAACGCCTGACTAATGCCAGGCAGGGTCAGACGTTTGGGCTCTGGCGCCCGGCTATAGCCCGGTGCACTCCTCCTCGCCTCTTGAGCATATTTTCGATGTATTTGCATCCATTTAGCTCGGTTTCCATCTCCAATTCACCTACACATGAAATATACTCTATTATGCACATAAAAGTGTATTTTTATCATTAACGCACATAAAATGTAGAGCATATAACATGTTAAACCATGAATTCTAGCCTCGCATCATCGGCTTGTAGCCATTCTGGCCTAATAAAACAGGGGAAAGAATTTCTTGCACAAATGCAATCGAATTATGGCGTTGTGCCTTCTATTGAACATTACACCTCCGTGATTGACATGCTAGGTCGTGCCGGGCAGCTTGAATCTGCTTATGAGTTGTTATTAACAATGCCGATTAAGGCCAATTCTGTCGTATGGAGGGCATTCTTGGCTGGCTGCCGTCTCCATGGTAATCCTGATCTTGCTTCAAAACAGGTACTTGACCTTGAACCAGAACATTGTGGAAGCTATGTCATATTATCAAATATTTATGGACAGACTGGTCGCTATGAAGAGATATTATAGGTAAGAGACACAATGAGGCTACAAAATGTAAGGAAGACACGTGGTTGCAGCTGGATTGAACTTAATAATGGTGTTCATGTCTTTATTACTGCTGATAAGTCTCATCTAGAAGGGAACCATATTTATGCTGGATTGAATTCCTTAACTGCTCGATTGCGTGAGCATAGTTATACACCAGAATCAGATGCCTTCGAGAGCAGTCCATGATGAGATTATTGAAGTACTGACTGAAATATAGTTTTTCTAATATCTCCCTAGCTGGCGTGTAAGTACTTTTTTCTGCTCATGGAAATCAATGTCTCCGTATGCTGGTGCAGTGAAAGAAGCCCGAGTTATCTGTGTGCTTTTGCGAACAAACCTTCCGTCGAAAAGTATGTTTTCTTCACCATTGGATCATTAGTTATAATATTATTTTTTTCCAATGTGTGAGTCCCATATGCACGTTCTCTTTTTATATCGTCAGCGAAAGAGTTGAAAATTCATAAACTGTTAAATGTACTTAAGTGGGAGTTTGAAACATTTGAGCGTCAGAACTTTCCTCCGAATATGCTTGCTTTTCCACCCCTGGGTTCATAACCTATATAATTCTTCTGAATTTCCTTTGATGGTTCTGTGATTATGGAAATTGTGCACGGTTCAAATGGTTTCCAATTGATGCTCAAATAAATGAAAAGTTAATGTGCTATCCACAATTACATTTTCAGATGCGCTGAAGGCAAAAACTCAATGAAATTTTTTCTTTCTGGTGATGTTTCAGTATTTCTTGTTAAAAATAAGCAAGCTCAAGTTAACTCATCATCTTGAGTTTGTGGGGAGATAGTCAAAATAAATATTAAAAGTATTGTGTAGAATATTATCCATGGTTATGTTACTCTAGAATAATTGAGAATATTATTTAGAATAATCTTGATTTGGGACTTGGGGAAGGAGCTACTTTGAGCTGTACAAGTAAATATAACTGTCTAGTTGTATAGTTTCACTCTTCACCTACTGATCATGATCTTGTCAATGCGCCAACCTCCAGTGCCTCGGTGAATTGCCCATATTAATTGTTAGTCATAGAAAACAACTTCTGTACTTCAGTTTTATGCTGCTTTCTATCAATTACTTTTAAGTTTTCTTAACCTGTATGCTTCTTGAAGGACATATTTCAGAATGGAGTGTTTCTGATGGAAGACAAGAGCGGATTATGTAGCCAAAAAGCAATATGAAACGACATAAGTCACTGTCTATGACTTGTATAATTTGACACGTCATATTGTAGTTAACATACTCTTACCCACTGCAATATTTCTCCTCGGTACTTGAAGCAATTTCTTCTTTGCATTTTTGAGTAAAATCATATCTCTTCTGCGATTTCCTGATCCTTTCAGTTTAAGCCATTCTAATTGCAATGGACTTTTAGACAGAGAATATAGGGATAATCATGAAGTAAGAAAGAAACAGAACATCTTGTCTTTTAATTGAGATATTTGTAGGATAATATCTACTTGTTATCTCTTAGAAAACATTTTTGGTTTCATGTTCTTTAAATCACTAAAATAAATTGTGACATTGTTAAGTTAGAATCTGCCTTTGGTGAAAAATACAGTGGTTGTGATTTTTATGGTTTTATTCGGAAGGATGAAGTGCACCAGTGAATTAGATATGTCGGTAGAAATTCTGGTTGGTGATAAGAATTGGAGCAACATTTGCTAACTGTAAACTGTAGTAATTTTAGCTGCAATATGTCACTTTGCTACACTTCCCAAGCACCACCGCTAGCTGAGTTTATGAAGGGCATAGAGAGCCTTGAGATCGTCCATATCTAAGATGAGCTTCTTGATCTCATCTTCACAATGGGAAAGCTCAGCCCGAGACTTGGAAAAAACTTGGTCATAGACCATCACAGCCTTATCACAAAGAAAGGGAGTCAGGAGGGAAAAAATCAAACTTTAAACACAACTATTAAGGCGAAGTTTACCTGCTTTCGAAGCTTCTCAACCTCTTCAAGGATTAACGAGGCATCAAGGTCGGGGTCTTCTTCGATCCCGGTAAGGCACTCCCGAAAGATGTCGTTCTCCCCGTGGGATGTTCCCACATTGGGAGTCCTCATATCTTAGGCATCCCGTATTTGCCCCTCAGAAAACATCGGGCTAGGCGGAAAATCGTCCACATCCATTACCCCGAATGATTCTATCGGGGCATTCTCCTGCCTTCGAAGAATCTCAGGGTTTGGCTCTTCGAGTTCATCGGCCAAGTTCCCATCGGGACATGGCACATTCTTGTCACTAGACGGCCCGGGGACTTTGCTCGAGCTCCCCTCAGAGATCTCCTCAGCTCGAGGTTGAACCGCATCCACAACCTTCCGTTCAGCGGCCTTCGAAGCATCAACACTTTCTCTTTTCTGAATTATTAACGGGCGATCGTCCTCGCCCTCTACGCCGTCCCCCTCTTTGTCTTGAGCACGAAGACGCTCGACAGTCTCCTGAGGTAAGGCCACCGTATCAGCCTTAGGTCTTCGAAGCTTGGTTTCTTTGGCTTCGGGGAATCCACCGGCGATCTTTTCTTCCTTTTCTTATCCTTGGCGGGTTTTGGGGTTTCTTCCTCACCGGTAGGGGGAGGCCTCATCGAAAAGCGTCCCCAAGGCCTGCATAAAAGCAAAGTTGAGAATTTCGCTAAGGAACTTAGATATGCAAATAATGTAGACTCAATGTGATTTTTGGCTCCCATCGACCTTTGGCCAAGTCACGCCAGCTGCGCCTCGGCATATGAGGAAGTGGAAGCCAGCATCTGAACCTAGCTCGGGAGGTGCGCAACTGCACCAGGATACCAAGCGACAGCTGCATCATTAAAAAGGGATTAGTTTAGAAGAAAGCGGGAACATCAAAGTAATGAAACGCACTCGAGAAGTCTATACTTACATTTCATATTCCATTCCTCTGGGAATGGCATTTTTTCAGCAGGAATCAGGTCGGAGGTCCTGATTCGAACGAAGCGACTCATCCACCCTCGGTCTTTATCTTCATCGATGCTGGCGAAGAAAGACTTCGAAGATCGACGCTGCAACTTTATCAGGCCATCTCGATAGAGTCGAGGGCTGTAAAGCCTGATCAGATGGTCGAGGGTAAAGGACATTCCCTCGACCTTGCTCGAGAAGTACCTAATCAGGTGAACAATTTGCTAAAAAGAAGGGTAAATTTGGCCGAGCGTCACTCGATATTGTCGACAGAAGTCGAGAATCACTGGATCTAGGAGGGGCAAAGAAGGGTCTACGGGACCTAAGGTGAATGGGTAGGTATATACACTTAGGTACCCTGCTTTGTAAGTGGTAATATCCTCATTGGGTGAAGGGATCTCCACATTCACCTCATCTCCCCAACAACAATCTGCCTTCACCTGTTTGAGTTCGGTTATCAAGCTGATATATCAAGACATAGGCTCACATCACCCGGGATCGAAGCAGGCCTGTCAATTTTAAAATCGAAAGATTTATCGCAAGGCCCGGGAGTGCACTCCTCAATACGAGGAGGAACCACCGTCTTGCTTTTAGATTGGCGTGAAGATGAGAAGCCTTCTCTTTCTGAGGAACCGTTTTAGAGGTTTTGGCCATTGTTGTTGTGGAATTCAGCAAAGCAAGGAAAGTTGATGGTGAAGGGAAAGATAAACACAGAGAGAATAGAGAAGTTGAAGACTTAAGGATGATGTAGTAAAGCTTTGAAGAGTGAAAGATTGGAGTATTTATAGAGGCTATCTAAACTTATTGAGGAAGCTAAACGGATGGCCAATAAGCTTTTCGAAAACTGTGCAGACGTGACCTTTGCACGACCTTTCAGTCACACCAACCGCTGACCTCACGAGACTGACATCATGATTGGGGCATCGAAGGGTCGAGAATCAAATCGTTTCTTATCTTTTCATTCTAAAAAACGTGGGGACTATCTGTATACGGTTGAAATCAGGGAGCCCGATTTTAGAGTCTTAATTGTTACCTCAAGCTCGAGTTCGGGCAGCTCGAAGTGGAGGTCGAGTTTGGCCGGAAAATACGCACTTCGGGGGAACAAATCGAGGGTCTAGCACGGTCTACCTCGAGCCAGTACCATTTCGGACATACTCAAGAAAGAACGGAAAATTTCTCAAAAGCACAAGGATCAAGACGTAAATTTAGGGATAGATTTGTACGATTTAGTACAAATCCGTACTAGGTTGTTATACAACTGTACCAATAGAATTCTTTGTTGTAAATAGAAATGTATCATATTTAGGGTTTTCCCTCCTATATAAAGGGAAACCCAATCATTTGTAAACATCATCTCAATACTGACAAAAGAATATACTATCTTACTTTTCTCGTTTATTGCGCCTCGGAGTTGCTCTTCAGCTTTATAGCCCTTACTTTATTGTTCTTGTTTTATTATCTCTAACCCACCTTGAGGTCATCGAGAACATCGAGCTCGAGGTCCTTACTGCTCTATCAACACTGGTTTTGTTCATCAATTCTTCTCATTTACACTCAATAATACTTATTTATTAATTAGTATTGGACTAAATCACAATCTTTAAAACCATAAACAAATTTAATTACTACTCGTATTTTTCGAGGTAAACAATATTTTAAGTAAATTATAGTTATCAGGCTCTAAACTACAGTGATTTATAAAAATTTCTCAAAAAAAAAAGAAAAAGAAAATTCCTGTGGCCCGTTGGAAGTATGGGTGTACGTGGTTGATAAAGCATTCGGTGTGGAAAAGATATTTTCGTTATTCTTTCTTTTTCCCGGAAAATATAGAGAACTTTTAATATTTATTTTTTTCTTTTCTTTTGTATATTTTTGGCTTGAGCATTTAAATGGAGAAATATAGTTATTGAGTATTTATATAATTAATTGAGATGTATTTATTATTGTTGTTGTTTTCCAGAATTTGATTATATATAAATAACATGACTTATGAAAGTCACGTAATAGTACTATTAATGCTAAAAATAGTAGGAATACTTTTTATTGTTCAATTCTGACAATGACAACTACTATATTTTAGTTCCAAACAATCTATGATTCATTATATTATATTATGAGTACGAAATAAATATCGACAGAGATAAATGACATGAAGTATGAATATGCATATTTATAAGAGAAAATTTCATTATTTATGGAAATCACTTTCCCCTTTCTAACGAATAATACTGTGTTGCTTATGTACGGAGTTTATTAAAAAAAGAGGATTTTTAAAAACTTATGGTCTGAAAAGAGTCATCGACATTTTTGTGGGGATTTGCAGCCGTACCTTATATTTTTGCCACATTTTAATTAGTACCCTATTTTTAAAATTATTGATTTGATAGTCAGCTGACAAAAATCCGCAATGATATGATAATTATACCCCTAACAAAGATATAAAACCTGCATCATGCATTAATCGCGCGATCTGCAACCTCATTCGCGAAAAAATATATCCTTCTCTCCTCTCAGCAGCTTTATCAAAAAACCAGAAACTTGAACCAGATTCATCTTCAGAATCACACTTGCATGTGTTTGTAATAAATTTGTGCAGAAAAATAAAAGTGCAATCACACACAACTATAAATAAAAAAGGATTTTATTCATAAGCATTGTGGGTTACAACTTTGTTTATTATTGATTCTTCCATCCGATCTATTACCCGTAATTCATGGGTTATATCGGCGTATTTCTCGAACGTAGGATAATATGCATATCCTTGATGTATTTGATGATCAAGAAAGAGGTAGCAGCACTCCATTTAGATCTTGAATGTTGCTAGAAGTTTGAACAAGACATATTTGACACGTTTCTTTTATCTCTTAATAAATATTCCAAGAGTTTTATAGAATTCGGGAGATCTTATATTTGATCTCTTTGCGCATATTGCAGGAGTTTATGGAATTGTTGAGACCGTCTTTGAAGAACATATATAGCCTTATTTATAGGCTTGAATTAGGATTTGGGTGGAGTAGCCACCAAGTAACCATAATAAACTCCTAATATTTCAAGAGTCGTCTTGAATATAGGATTTATCTTGATCTGTTAATTCCAGTGTCCACAACATGAAGTTGTTTGACGGATATAGCATGAAGTGTTCATTTGTAGATCTTCAAAACTTCAAATTTAATGCGTGAAGAATATAGAAAAAAGTTGTTTCACGTTGAAGTATGACGTTTTAATTAAATACTAGTTAGAATTTCATACTAATGTAGCATGAAGTTGTTTCACGCTGAAGCTAAAACTTCATGCTAATAAAGCATTAAAGCTAAAACTTCATGCTAATACTAGCTGAAGTTATTTATCCGGCAGTCTACAGTTTTGTCATAAGTTTTATCCAAAACTTCAGTCTAGACATGCTGAAGTTTTTTTGGTTCATTTACTAAAACTTCAGACTAAACTTGCTTAAGTTTTTGTCTGGCAGTATGTAAATTTCTAATGAGTTTTGTTAATGAATGCTGACGTTATTTAGTTCATTTGCTAAATTTCATACCAAAACACGCTGAAGTTTTATCCTGCAGTCTACAGTTTTGTCATGAGTTTTATCCGAAACTTCAGTCTAAACAAGCTAAAATTTTTTAGTTCATTTGCTAAAACTTTAGACTAAACATGCTTAAGTTTTGTCTTGCAATATGTAATTTCCTAATGTATTTTTGTTAATGAGTTATTTAGTTCATTTAAAACTTAATACCAAAATATGCTGAAGTTTGTCCTGCAGTCTATAATTTTTTTAATCGTTCTTTTATTAAAAAAGGGCAAAATCATATTTTTAAACGCTTTAAACAAAAGAAGGGATACGATTGCAAACGAAAAAGTAAAACGAATACACGTTAAAAAGGGCGATCAAATTAATAGGAAGCCCATACAATTTTACTATTTTTGGGCCTATAAATTATCTATTAAGGTAAAGTAGGTGTTTTAAGGTTCAGTTGTTACTAAATATAAAAATACATATTTTTTTAGGATTGACAAAAAATAAAAAAAATATCACATAAATTAAAACGGAGAGAGTACTACTATACATTTTCATCATTTGAAGTAATCATATATTAAAAGTTTATTTGATAAAGATACCAAACACACAAATGGTGCGGTGATCCTCATCTATAAAAGTGGACAAATGGTGAAAGCAGAAGTAAAGGCAAAATGCTCCCTTGTCCCATTTCCATTGGATTGCAAAAATAGCCACCAAACTTGGTTATTGACCTACCATCTTTAATCCAAAACGTTTCTTTATTAAGCCAAGCAAAGTAAAACCTACTCATTGCTCCCTTGTCCCATTTCCATTGGATTGCAAAAATAGCCATTACTTTATTTAATTCAATTCTTTCTGCTCTTTGATTGTAATGTTTGACGTGTTATGTTTGTAACGTTTTTATTATTTTTTCTTTAGTTCTAAAGTTGATCTGATTCCCTTCAGCCAATCTTATAGAGCCATTAATTCAATTATTATACGTTAGCCTTTTTATTTTATTAAGAAAAAAAATCTCAGAATATAGAAAAAAAAGGAAAAGTCTATTACGTATATATCTTGACTTCACCACTCTTGTAACGTTATGGTTCTTAGTTGTCTCTTTCTCCTTCGTTTTTGTTTATTTATAATTTTCTTGGTTTTACTTTTGTTCTGCTTTAGATTTGTCTGTGGTTGGACGTATCTTGAATTATTTGTTGTGGAACAGTATGAAACAAAACAAGAAAAAAACATATTACAATAATAATTGGTTATAGTTATACTTCTATGCTAATTATGATATTCTCTTTGTACTCTTATATCCATCCTGAAGTATTATTAATGGAGAAAAAAAGTACTTCATATAATTAAATTTTTCTTCTAATATCTCTTGGAAAATTTATTACTCCTAATTAATAATACTTGACTAAAACATTCTCAAGAATCATTTTTGACAAACAACAACAAATTCAGTGTAACCCCACAAGTGAGTCTGGGGACCTTACTTCTATGTTCAAGAAGACTGAGAGGCTATTTCCGAAATATTCTTGGCTTAGGAAAAATAAAGGACAACAGCAAGAACACTAATTAGAAAATCGAAACATAAATACAAAGATACAAAATTAAAACTGGGTAGTATAATTAGAAGGTCGAAACGAAAGCAACCACAGGTAAAAAGGAATACTCAAGAATCAATTTTGAGAAAGTCTAAAAATTGGTATGAGTAGGACACATCATGCATTTTTAGATGAACAAGGAATCATAAAATGAGACTTGATTTAGGACATTATAGTTTCAAACGTTCCAAGTTCAACCACTTATTAAAAAAACAAAAAAGAAAAACAAAGAAGAAGCACACATTTCAAGTTTAACCATTGCCCTTCAATGTATTTAGACAAACATTTTTTGGTGCACTTTCATGTAAATGATTTAAAAGCATAGTTGACATAAATTTGCACAAAAGAGGAAAAAGCAATAAACCTTGTTTTGGGTTAAAAAAAGAAAATAGAAAGAGGGAGAGAATTTAATGTCAAATTTAAAACTTGAAACATAGTTGAAATTTGAAAACAACATATAACCCCAAATACCTAATTTCAACAATAAAAAGGAAATGCAATATGCAAAGGCAGCAACAGACGTACATTAGTAGTAAACCCCTTGAAAAGAATGGAACACATGATAATTGACAAAGAAAATAATGGAGACATTATTTAGGTAATGGCTGACCTGCCAAGAAAGGACACGTGGTGTTCTCATGGAAAGTCCATGAACTCCCTTTTGTTTTTTTTAATGTAGAAAATGTACAAAACAATTCATAAGCATTGTCTGTCTGGTGCATTGATTGGAGTTAGATAATTGTATCTACACGTGTCCTCTTTTGGAGTACACCAAGTGGTAAACATCTTTTCTTGAAGCCCTTTGTTCAATTTCTCTCTCATGTTCTAAAAAATAAAAATCTTGAGAATGGGGCATTTCTTTACTGGCCATAGTTAAGAGTCTGTGAGCTGTTTGTTAAAAGGATTCTTCTTGGTAAGCATAATTTTCCACTGTTTTCAGCTGAATTCTTAGTAAATTTGGCAGTTTTTTTTTATGTTGTTATTAGGCAACTTGGATAATTTGTACTGCTCCTTAGAATCTGCTGCATAGAGATTCTTTTTTTTTTTTTTAGTTGGGTTGGAGGGAGAAGAGAATTTATTTAGTAAATGACTCATATTTTGAGAGGTGGACATGAGTTACCTCAGATCCATGAAACCCAAGTAACATGTGGCAAAAAAGGTTGTATCTTTTTAGGGTTTTCTTGTGATTCTTGATTAGGTGTCTGTTTTTTTTTTAACCTCTCCTAGGTTCTTTTTCCATGATTCTTTTGCTTTCCCTTCTTGAATTTATGGATAAGGCTTTGATTTTGTCGTTTTCCCCATGTTGTTGTGTATTTAAAGGTTGGTGGTGGTGGAGATAGGATTTGCTCTTCTTGTTCTTGATTTTTTCTCCTAAAGGGAATTGCATAATTCTAGTTTACAGAAGTTTGAATCTGTTTACAGCTGCAGATCTCCCTCGTACCCTTGTTTGTCTCACTAATCTGGAGCTTGTTCCACTTATTATTTGGTCTTTTTTAGTGTACCCTTTAGTTCTTGTAGAGTTCTGTTGACTGAAATCTTCTTGCCCATTCACTTTTATCTTTCCCCATTTTGTGGATTCCTAGCTCATCTCCTTGTGCTTTAAATTTAGCTGTCTTTCCCCATTTTTGTGGATTCCTAGCTCATCTCCTTGTACTTGTAAATTAGATGTCTCTCCCCCGTTTTTTGGATTCCTACCTCATCTACTTGTGCTTTTAATTTAGCTGTCTTTCCCCATTTTTGTGGATTCCTAGCTCATCTTTTTTTGCTTTTAGTTTAGCTGTCTTTTCCCATTTTTGTGGATTCGTAGCTCATCTCCTTGTGCTTTTAATTTAGCTATTTTATCGCACTTGTGAATTTCCCTTTAAAGCAGTCCTACCCTGCGAAACATAAAGCTTGGTGCAAATTTGTTGGTGGAACCGTGGAAGGGGCTTTCATGGGCTAACGTGGTTGACTCGCTAGTTTGGGGAGATTCATTCATAGCTTTTGCATATTGTTTTGCTCTAGAAAGAATTAATGGAGGAGTTGTCTCCAGCTGTTGCTGTTACACTGAGCTTAAGCACCTCTATCTGTGATAACCCTGCAATTTCGAACAATATGGAAATCACAAGGCTCAAATTAGTGACTGACACAGCTAGCTTACTTTCAGATCATCCATCTTTGTTGCATGTTGAGCCCAATACCAGTTGGGATGGAAATAGCAACGGTATGAAAGCTGAGGTGGGTAGAGTTCCCTTTTGTGGTCCATTGCAGACTGTACTGGGAGCTGAAAATGGCCTGATTGTTAGCGATAGCATCATTCAGGGAAATGAAGAAGACGAGATTTTATCTGTTGCAGAGGATCCTTGTGTAATTAATGGGGAGGAGTTGTTGCCACTGGGTGCTAGCTCGGAGTTAAGTGTGCCAATTGCTGTTGAAATCGAGGGTATTGACAATGGTCAAATACTTGCCAAAGTCATAAGTTTGGAGGAAAGGAGTTTTGAGAGAAAGATCAGTAATCTGTCCGCTGTAGCTGCTATCCCAGATGATGAAATTACTACTGGCCCTATGCTAAAGGCATCCGTAGTGGCTCTTCCGTTGCCCAGTGAGAATGAACCTGTCAAAGAAAGTGTCAAGAGTGTGTTTGAATTGGAATGCGTGCCACTCTGGGGCTCTGTATCTATCTGTGGAAAGAGACCAGAGATGGAGGATGCTCTTATGGTTGTTCCTAATTTCATGAAAATACCTATCAAAATGTTTATTGGTGATCGTGTGATTGACGGATTAAGTCAACGTCTGAGTCACCTGACATCTCATTTTTATGGTGTATATGATGGTCATGGAGGATTTCAGGTATAGTGTTTCTTTAATGTGTTTATATTGGTTGATTAGCCAATTAAATACTCCTTAGATAAATCAAATTTTCCATACATCATTTATTTCGGACCTCACAATTATCTTGTACACAGTGCACCAGCCATTTCTTCATCCCATAATTTCAGCTGTGTAGTATTTCAGTAAGATCAAAATG
The DNA here is from genome assembly GCA_005239525.1 of Nicotiana knightiana. Lineage (NCBI taxonomy): Eukaryota > Viridiplantae > Streptophyta > Magnoliopsida > Solanales > Solanaceae > Nicotiana > Nicotiana knightiana. Next base: position 85,501 of record ML420466.1, on the reverse strand, counting down.
TGTCAATTTAACCTAGTTCTCCAGGTCGAACTACCTGGTTATGTTTTCTACTATCAGTTTAAATCCTCATCAAGTCGACTTAATGAGAACTAAGTTTAATATAACTGACTACTGTTTTGTCATGCAGGTTGCGGATTATTGCTGCAAACGCATTCATTTAGCATTAGTTGAGGAGTTAAAACTTTTCAAAGATGATATGGTGGACGGGAGTGCAAAGGACACACGTCAGGTGCAGTGGGAGAAGGTCTTTACTAGTTGCTTTCTCAAGGTTGACGATGAAGTTGGGGGGAAAGTGCACAGTGATCCCGGTGAAGACAACATAGATACCACTAGCTGCGCCTCTGAACCTATTGCCCCGGAAACTGTGGGGTCCACTGCGGTTGTAGCGGTGATATGTTCATCTCATATTGTAGTTTCTAATTGTGGGGATTCAAGAGCAGTCCTTTATCGTGGCAAAGAAGCAATGGCACTGTCAATTGATCATAAAGTAAATCACACATTTAGCATTACCTTTTGTCTCCTTCTACTCCCTTTTCTTTTTCTTTTTTTCACATACACGCTTGTCTTATTCTGGCAGGAAAGAATGTGGTTGATCCATTACCATCTCACTCTTTTACCTTGTATTCTTTTACCAGCCAAGCAGAGAAGATGAGTATGCTAGAATTGAAGCATCTGGTGGCAAGGTCATTCAGTGGAATGGACATCGTGTTTTTGGCGTCCTTGCAATGTCAAGATCTATTGGTTGGTGTACTAAACCTTTCAGCTTGCATATGTTGAGTATTATATCTACTGATGCTGTGGTGTGCAATGGATTTTCTTGATACCTGTTTTCTTTGGCTTCCGTCAGACGGCTACCTTCTCGTCTTGACAGTCCGTTAAATTTGGAGAATTCTATTTGCCTCACCATAATCCAAAATGCTCCTTCTTAGTGATCACATATGGTCCTGTTAGTCTATAACTATGACAAATGATGACTAGTTTGCATTTGAACTAATAAACTACATTTCTGAATTTAACCTTGGCTTCTGACTTGCCGACTGAGCTCTTCATCTGGTTTATTTTGGAGATTATCTCTACATTTCATCCTCTATTTTAGCTGCTCTGCATGGCATTGAGTTCCTGTTACAGAGAAAAGCTTACTATTTGATCTGTAAAGAGATTGAGATGTAGCATCGTTGATTATTAGTTCCGTCAAACATGAACTAAAACTTTGCAGCAGCAACAAATATGCCTCAGTCACAAACAAGTTGGGGTTGGCAGTATGAATCCTCATTTCTTTCTGTAAGCACAACTCATATCATCATCATGCCAAAATAAAGTCAAAGTGAAAGTTAAAAAAAGATAAATATGTATATATAAATAATAGTAATAAATAATAATAATAATAATAATGTTGAAAGTTCTCTACCAAGTCTAAAACCTATTCCCAACTAGCTGGTATCACTTATATGGATCTTTCTCCTCCTTTATGCCCTATCTTTATCTAAGTGGATTTGTAGGTCTGACCAAAACTTTTCAGGAACTAGACAAATTGAATTCCCTGGAAAACCAAACTGCAACGCAAGATGGAATACTAATAGAAAACAATCAATAAAAGATACGAAATAAGGAACCGAAGATAAAAATGAGATTCACTGGATAATTAGAAATTTCATGGTTGTACCCATCAAAAAGAGAACCCGTGGGATCTTTAGGTAATGTACATCAGATTTTGCGTGGCTAATGCCAAGATTCAGCTATTATTGCCCAAGTTAGAAGACAGCTACTGTTACAGAAGATGCTTTCTACACTTTCTCATGTTATTTTAGGTTCAATGTTGCCAAGGAGTGTTCCCTGTCAAAGATTTTTATGCCAGTAAAAAATATCGAGAAATTCTAGTGCTAGTGAACTTAAATCTTTAAATATTGGATTGGGTCTAAGTGGAGCTCAATTTCACCTGACCTTCATTTAATAGACTCATGTCAAGGTACCATGTCGTTCTGCAGCCTTTTCCACTTCTTCCTGTTGAGTCAAATTATGCTCCTGATTATCTGTCTCTCTCAGACAATAGGTTTACTCTTTCTATCAAACAAGATTTGTTAGTGAAATTTTATTGGTTTCCTGCTCTTTCCTTTCTTTCAATTAGTTATTTTGGACGGATTGTGAATGGGTTGCCACCTTATGCATTGTCCGAGAATCACATTGTTGCGTGCTTTTTTACAGATCATGCTATGCATATTCCGCATTGCTTACATGTCAAAAAGAAAATTATTCATCTTATTGAAAAGAAGAGGAGAAAAATTGAGAAGTATTCATCGTTTTGGCGGTCAACTCTTTATTCATGTATACTCTTTTTTACCCTCAGGCGACAGATACTTGAAACCATGGATTATACCCGAACCAGAGGTCATGTTTGTACCACGAGCTAGAGAAGACGAATGCCTAGTTTTAGCTAGTGACGGGTTGTGGGATGTCATGTCAAATGAGGAAGCTTGTGAAGTAGCTAGACGACGAATTCTGCTATGGCACAAAAAGAATGGGACTAACCCTCTGCCGGAAAGGGGCCAAGGAGTTGATCCTGCTGCACAAGCAGCAGCAGAGTATCTCTCGTCGATGGCTCTTCAAAAAGGTAGCAAAGACAATATATCTGTGATTGTGGTGGACCTTAAAGCTCAAAGGAAATTCAAGAGCAAATGTTAAGAGATGACAATGTTCACCCACACTTTGGTTTTTAGTTTAAATCTATATACGGCTATGGGGTATAATCTCATTATTACATAACTCGGTCCATCCATTTTTTAATGGGCTTAAGGTCTGTGTATGAGAATAGTGTTTAGCATGTATTTATAGAAAAACAGTTTAACAAATGACGTTTAAATTTTTGGTGTTGTCATGCCAGCAACTGGCTATGTAAATTGAGCATGTTGTAGCAATATCATAGGTGCAAGTTCTTTGTTCTTCCGTTGTTTAGTGTTTGATAAAAAAGAAAAGCCACAACAGAAGTTATGGATTCGGCTGAACCAATAGTAGCTTTAGCTCAAACTTTGTATTTGTATTAACGATTACACTCAATATATATATTAATGATCTATCCCAAAACCAATAAGCAAAAAGAGTTTGTGGTTCGAAATTCATGAACATAAAATTTTGGATCTGCCTTTGTTCGTGTGGTGTGCATTTTGGGCTTGTTGCCATTTTATGACTTCATACACTCTGTATGGTTGTTTTAATTTTCAGTTGGTTGTTCTTAATTACAAGTTTTCTTCTTTCTTATTTTTTTACATTTTATTGGCGTCGTTGGATTTAATGATGTTAGAACTCCAATCGACTCACTGGTTATATTTAGGATGGCCTGACACCACGGTTATGGAAAACAATTCAATGATGATGTTGGCATCAATAGTTAATTCATTAATTTCTTTTCCTATAGAGGTATTGCTCAAAGTTGAATAAAAATGAAATCATTTGTTTTTTTTTATCAGATAGTATTGTATCCTCGAGTCTACAGCACCTTAAATTCAGTTCCCTATAACAGTTTGTTTGGGCCACTAGTGGGTCTGGGGAGGGTAGAATATACGGATACTTTACCCTTACTCTGAAGGGACGTATTGTACTACATCGTTTGATGAATACAGTGTTTGGATAGATTGTATCGTTTTACGTTGTTTCAAGATATGATGCACCAGCAATATGAAGAATAAATATGCAATATTATAAAGAAAAACTATGATTCGGGGTAAATTTATTATATAAAAAAAAGATAAATGATAAAATAAAATTATTTAATAATAGTGAAGGTGAGATGAGACAAAAAGACAAGATAACGACGCAACCACACCACATCGATGTTGTTACATAAAGTGACACATTTCGTCGTTACGTAACAACGGATTTAACGATACAATATAATAAAATTTAAGTAATAACCAAAACAAACATCGTATTTAAAGTAACAATATGATACAATAGGCAACGACCATCCAAACAAGCTGTAAGTTTATGTATAGATTGCTAGGTTGGAATGAAAACTCTAAAATTTAAAACATTAATTAAAGTTTAATTAATTTTCATGGATGAAGAACGAAGAGAAATGGAACAAGAGAATATAAACAAAGAGGCTCCTGGGGTCCAAATTTCTTCTTGCAAAATGGAAAACATTTTGGCTCAATATTGCCTTGATCACACAATATTTTTGTATATATTTAGTAACATGTGTTTGTTGCCTTTATTGATGGGATCATCGTTGCAACTGCAACCAATAAAAAAGATAGATAAAATATAAGTATTCACATTTAAAGAAATCTTATTTACGACCTTATTTTAAGGCTCCCTCCCTCACAATTTATTTGAGGTGTTAAATTGGGCATGGCATTTAGAAGAATAAGAAATTTTTTTGAAACTTTTGGTCTGAAACAAATCATAGAGATTTTTGTAGCTAGTAATCATCTCACTAAAAATAAAATAAAAGGTTTAAAATTAAATTGTTACTAAATATAGAAAGATATGATTAACAAAGAAAATTGAGACAAAGGGAGTAGTATGTATATAATAACAACACGTTGTATTTTAAAAAGAAAAGAAAACATAAGCGGATTCAGAATTTAAATCTTATGGGTTCAACTTTAAAAAATTTCGTATTAAACCCATTATATTTTTAAAGTTATGGGTTTGAACTTATGGATGCAAGTCAAAAGCTTAGCCATTTTTGTTTTAGTTCTAGAAGAAATATAGTTAACGAGTCTCCAATAGCTCTTGTTGTTTTTCTTTACTTACTCTGAATACTTGAAATAACCATGAGTGTTCTTTTATAGCTTGTAAAACAGCTGCAGAATATGTCGAAATTAAATTTTTATGATTGGATTTAGGAAATTTGGAATATGTAACTAGATTGAGAGTTAATTTGTTACCACAGGTCTTGGAAATTATGTAAACGTCAATTAACCGAGACACCCAATAAATGTATGTATGCCGTACTATTCTTTTGCAAATAAATTTGTGTCATTTGACTTATTTAAAAATTAAAACAATCACAATTAATTTAAAACATTAAAAATTCATAAGCATCCATGATTTTAAAAAAAATTAAAAACAAAATAAATGTTAAATTATATCGCATGAAGATGCTAGACCATAATCCATAAAATGCTTTTCTTATTTTACATTATTCACAAAATATTTTTTTAAAATTGCTTAAATTTGACTCATAGAGCTTAATTCACAAAACATGTATGATATGTTAATTGGTTTAACATTAAAGTAAATTATATGAGCCATCCATTCTAACAATACATCTGTTGTGGACAAATGACATGCTAGTTAGAACAATAAAAAGTCATTAATTTGCCTGGACGCCAGATTAGTGGCTCTAACGTGAGAGACTTGATAACCAAATTAGTAGAAGTAGAACCAGTGTAATGCACTCAATTCATGTGCATAATTTTAATCATTTATTTTCCATGATAAGAATATTACTACTACTAAATAAAGATTTTAAACGATAGAACACTAATAACATGCTTGTTATGGGGAAAAAATTGTTAATTGTAATAATAAAAAAAACAATGGACGTACTACAGTAGCACATTGCAGACAATAGGCTGTTGAAATCGTCAAACTTCAAAACTGTAACTTCTGTTGGAAGTTTCCAAAGGCTGTTTAAATTATTTTATTATTCTCAATTAGTGTTTGGTTTTCAATTAATTATTATTGAAAATTTATACGGAAATCTACGGTCGCTATTCTTCGGGTGCACTCGGTAACTTGATCACTATGCATAGAGGTGAATTCGGGATTTAATGTTTATGTGTTCCTGCAACAACCTCCAGTAAATTTTCAATAGTAACTGGGTTCATATTCAAATGTTTGTAGATTTTTGATAAATTTTTCGAACACATTTATATTGTTTGAACAAAAACTATTAGGTTCACGTGAACTCGTAGATCGCAAGGTGAATCCGCATCTAACTGTACAATAACTTGCAAATCAAATAAAAAATATAAACCACACTAGGTATGTCTGGTGCGACGAACTCTGACGGCAGAGGAGGTCTATACAATATTTTTTGCCAAGAATTTTTAATTAGAATGGGAGCGCAGTTGATGGCGACGTGCCGAAGGGATGTGAACATACACGATATATATCTACGCGCTTTTTTCTATCTACACTTCAAATGTGTGAGTTGGTGCATTTTTTGTTATCGTCTTATTAGGCCTTACAAGCCATGTTTTAAGTCTCAACAACTCTCAACTCTCATTTAGTTTCTTACTTAAAGCCATAGTTTTGATAGGTAAAAACGTAAAAGCATTAGGTGTTTACATCAAAACAATAACTCTAAAATATGTGTCTTTTATCTACGTATTTATCACTTAATTATAACTAAATAACGTAAAAAATAAAGCCTGAACAAAAATATTCTTAAAAATCCGAAAAAAATCTAGCTTAATATGCTAGAATACGATTTTTTTACATATGATATTCCATCATAATGTGATGGGATTTTATAATATACTGAAGTTCCAACAAAATATGCTGGAAGTTTATACACGAAAGCTCCATAATCCAACATATTAAGTTGGAACTTTCCACATTTTATCTAGGGTATTTTTGTCCAAATTTTATTTCTGCATAATTTAGAAGCTATTTTTCAATGACTTTCGAAATGTAGGCTACTTGCTTATTTTTCAGTTACCGATCCGAAAAATATCTAATCCATGTTATTTTCATTTTAATTTTTAACTGCTAAAATTAAGTTATTTGATTTAATTTGAACATTGAACGCAAATAAATCTTTACCACTTTGACGTGGGGATGGATTTCTTCTTGGTGCTAGCTAAATGGTATGTGAAGGATTGAAGGCCTTGAAAATGACTTCAAATTTCTCCAATATCTGGATCCAACTTATCTGACAGCAAGTAGCCACTCTAAAGGACTGTTATTTAAGACTTCGTCAATGTGTCCTAAATTTAACTTTTTATTTAATTTTTAAGACACAAATATTCTGAATTGTTCTAAAATTAAAATTTTTAATTTAAATTTTTTATGATAAAATAAGTACAGACTAATTTCTTAATAACAACCCAAGAATGGCTGTTTGTGCACTTCTGCTTTAGCAAATGTCCAATCTTTGAGCAATTTGTACGCTGGCTGTAACAAGCGTCAAAATTATCCGTAAACGTTTCAAAAGAACTGGTCAAAATGTCAATTAGTAGCTCATATGATTGGTTAGAAACGAGTGTTGAAAGATACTTTAATTACAATGTACGCGGTATTGATTATAGGCTGTCATTCTTAAAACAGCAGCAGCCAAGCATGTGAGATTTTCCAACTCTTGCATCATACTCTACTTGGTTTCATTATTTAATCAAAAAATAATGCGTAATGACCAGACTTTAATGCCTAAATAAAAAGGCAGCCGGTACACTAAGCTCTCGTTATGTATGAGGTTTGGAAAAGGGATGGATTATAAGAGTCTATCGTATGCAGTCTTACCCTGCATTTTTATAAGAGACTGTTTTCATAGTTCGAATTCGTGACCTCAAAATTAAATGACAGTAACTTTACGGATTACGCCAAGACTCCACTTCACCTTGATGCCTAAATACTCTTTTCAATATTCCCACAACTGCTCCATTTCCAACCCCACAAGTAATCTTGCACTTCCCAAACACATTGTTTTCTCTATATTATATATTATAAATACACAAGTCCTTTAATTTATCCATCCAACAAAAAAGTGACCAACCCCAAGACAACCACAAAGCTAAAAGAAAGCAAAGACCCAAAGTTCAAACCAAGTTAAAGGTTGTCTCCTAAAGAGCGCCTTTTGTCCAAAGCAAGTTCTCATTAGGCCTAAATCAATGGCAGATAATGGGGAAGACTTGACCCCATTTTGGCTACAAAACACCACCGATCTCCGCCGTACTGACCGCCTCCGCCACCACCTGTCGTCTCTTTTCTTTAACTCCGCTCTCTTACTCGTCTTTCTATTGGTTACAGCAATCTTTTTCTTAGTTTTCATAGTTCCTTCGAGTCTCTCTTTCACAAGTAATAGTATATTTAAACCAAGCAGTGTAAAGAAAAGCTGGGATTCTTTCAATGTAGTGTTGGTTCTAGTTGCTGTGATCTTTGGTTTTCTCAGCAAAAACAAGAATGAAGACAGAAATTCCAATGATTATCATCAAATTAGTTCTCCAATTATCAGAAATGAAGTTCAGAAATCAAACCCATCAACCCCAAATAGTCGATGGTTTAATGATATTCGAAATCCAAATCCAAATCCAAATCCAACTACTCCACGCACATGGTACGATAATGTGGATCGAAATTCCTATAGCAACAATCAGAGCAATAATAATGGTGGGGGTGGATTGAGGAGGACTTTTAGTTCATACCCTGATTTATGTGAAGTATCGCCGCGGTGGATTTCCGGTGAAGATCATTGGCGGTTCTACGACGATACTCATGTTGATACGTATCGGTTTTCGGATCCCGGTCAGCTTCACGGCCGACGTAGCTTTAGAGAAGTTGATCGTTCTCCCGAACCTGATATTAAAACTATTTATGAAGATCCTTTAGAAATCAAAAAAGAACCTATATTTACTCCACCATCTTCAACTGCTCCGCTGCTCTCACCGCCATCTCCGCCGTCACCTCGGCCTGCTCCGGCACCAGTAGTATATGAGGAGAAAGTGAAGAGAGCAGCTCATAGTGTACCGCGTAAAAAGGAGAGAGCAAGGAAGAAGAGGGAAAATCATGAGGTAGAAGCAAATGAAGTTGTTATAGCACCGGCGACACCTCCTCCACCACCACCGCCGCCGCCGCCATTGCCACAATACATGGAGCCGAGGAGCAGTAAAAGCGACCGGAAAAGAGGTGGTGCAAGTGCGACAAAAGAGTTTCTCAATTCATTGTATCATAAGAAGAAGAGAAAAAACAGGTCAAAGAGTGTTGATAATTTTGATGCTCTCCTCCATAAATCAGAACCTCCTCCTCTCCATTACCATGAATGGCCGGAAACATTTATCACTCCACCTCCGCCGCCGCCGCCGCCACCACCACCTTCGTTGTTTCAGAACCTGTTCACATCCAAAAAAGGTAGAAGAAAGAGAAATGCGCCTCCACCACCACCTCCTCCACCACCTGTCAGGGCGGCGCCGGCCAGGATATCAAGACCAAATTCTCGAAATGTCCAAAATGCCCCGATCACCAGAACTCCAGCTCCAAAGCCAGTGAAGATAAGAAGTTTTGACAGTGTCGAGGAGAACCCGAACAGCGGTGGGAATTCCCCGTTAATACCAATTCCACCACCGCCTCCACCGCCACCGTTCTACAAGAAGAACGCATGGAAGTTTGTGGTGCAAGGTGACTACGTGAGAATAGACAGCACCGTCAGCTCACGTTCTGGTTCGCCTGAACCTGAAGATATAGATTCAGCTGAGAGCACCCCGACGGCGGAATACGTTGGCGGTGATCGGACGGCGTTTGCGCCGTCCCCATTATTCTGTCCAAGTCCAGACGTCAACACAAAAGCTGAAAACTTCATATCAAAGTTCAGAGCTGGATTGAAGCTAGAGAAAATCAACTCCTTCAATAAAAATGAAGGCCGAGGTTTATCGAATTTGGGTCCAGGAGTAGGCCCAAGTTAGATATTGCATTCTTTTTTTACCACATTGATTGATTTGTTAAAATTTTCATTTTTTACACGTTTTTTCATGATTATTTGAGGTGTTTTCGAAATTTTATTGCATACAGTATCTGTGTACAGAAAAAGATTGCAGCAGAGAGTCAGTTCATCATAGGATAGAAGTTGGAATTAATATATTTGATAATATTTTTAATTTTTTGTAAATTTTTGGTTTGTTGTTGCATTTAGTAAATTTGGTCATGTTGTTGAGTAGCATAAGATAAGCAGGAAATTTGTGATTTTGAGTAATCCACGATGATGTATTGATAAGAGCAAATAATATTAGATCTTGGATTCTATGCATGTTAAGATTTTCTTGTTAAGCGATAGCTGGCTTGAATTTTCAGATTAAGGAAAAGAAAAGGACACGACTTGGGCGCAAATTGCCATATCATTTGGATTTTACGGGTGTAGGACAAGGAGAGATGTTGAGTGTTGGTTGAAATTTGATATTGACATTCGTTTACAATTATTCGCATTTGCACATCTCATTCCTTCTCAAAGGTACAAGTAAGAGAACATATCTTACAATCAATACTGATATATATTAATCACAAATTGATAAGGTAGTGGTGTGTCCAATTAACTGTCCAACTGTAACATGTTCTAAGTAGTGATAAACGTGAAGCAAATACCAATTGCTTTTCTCATCCGACTTCGTCAATTGGGTCCAATGCATTCCATGGATACACATTTCTATTTCAGAAGCTTCATTAAGTTTGTCTTTGCAGTTGAGGCTTGCATTCTTCCATCGATTGATGAAATCAACAATTGGTTCATCCTTCCAATGACGTGTGTTTGTGAGTTCAACCATGTTTACGGTTCGTCTTGTGTTATAGAAGCGGTTGAGAAATTCATATTCAAGTTGCTCCCAGCTATCAATGAAACCAGCATCGAGATCAGTGTACCAATCAAAAACATTTCCTTTTAAGGAACGGACAAACTGTTTGACAAGATAATCTCCATAGGTTCCAGCATTATTACAAGTTTCAATGAAGTGTGCAATGTGTTGCTTTGGATTCCTTTTACCATTAAATTGTTGAAATTTTGGGGGTTGATAACCTGCAGACATCTTCAAACTATCAATTCTCGTAGAGTATGGCTTCGCATGTGAGAGAAGACTTGACAGCAACATCGTACTTATCTTTGATGGTTCCCATAATGAAGTCTTCAAATTGTCAATGAGAATAACCCCATCAAATGAAATCTGAAATTCTTTAGGAGTTGTTGTCTGCCTTGTAGATGAGTCTCCTTTATCTTGCATCATAGGGAGCTTTCCAGGTGCATGACTTGAATCTCTCTCCATCATGCTTTCAACTCTATCTGTCAGCTTGAAATTTGATTATCTTGATCTTGCATATGCTTCGTTAACCCTTCAATTTGCCTTTGTTAAATTTGTGAGTTGTTCTTCAACAGTTGAAGTGTTAGTCACCATTGCTTGGATAATCGCTGTGGATGGTGGAGCAAAGCATGGATTTTCTCTAATACCATACTCTGAGTGGAACAACTCACATAGAGTGCTCGGAGCAGATCCAGTGATCATGACATCATCATCATCCTGTGTAATGAGATTCTTAGATCAGGATGGGCTAAGTAGAGCCAATGTCTTCTCAACGATTTCAACAATGTTCGCTCATTCTTCCAATTCAGTTGGAAATGATCTTGTCCCCTTTGAGGATCGAAAATCAAAATTAGGAACTGATGCAAACGACATTTGAAATGCTTGTTGTCCCAACAAGTTTGCCTTGTTCCTAGTGACAGATCCTACGCTTTCCCTAGTAGCAACCAGCATGTTTTCAACATCAGAGGAAACTTGAAATCTGTAGCCTTAGCAGTAGTGAGTTTGAAGTTGATCTCCTTAGGAGCCATTTCGGTGTTCTTGAAATTTGGTAACTGAAGAGATGAGAGGTAGAGATAGTCCTACTGGGCGTACCAGAAATTTAAAACAACAAATTTTCGCGTCGAGAAAAACAAATAATTAAGACTGGAAAATTGCATACAAATGTAGTATTTGATTTCAATAAATAATGAGTGTTACAATCTCTATGATATTCATCTGATTCTTCAAGAATGCAAACTATCTTGATGAACTTGATTTTAATTATGACTCAAGGGCTTGTAAAGCTTGATCTTGAATCTCCTTCTTGAACTTGAATTTGGATTTGATCGCGAACAAGTAATTTTATCTTGAATCCTTGGTATTTGATTTGGCTTGGTTCTTGATCTTGAACTTGAATTTGTAGCTTGAGTGCTTGAACTTGTAGCTTGTAAAAAAATCTGCGGTGTTTGATCCACGAGCTCTGTGCTTGCTTTTTGTTATCACTTCTGGTGTCTTCCAGCTTTATGAAGACCTCTATTTATAGTTGTAGGGAGTGGTGTGGCTCTGTGATTTTATTGGTCCGATTGAACTGATCAATACCATCTAGACACTTGGCACCACTTTATTGATTGTTTATTTAACTTGGATTGCCACCCCCTTCTTGACACGTGGCACAATTTCATTGGCTCATTTATTTAGTTTGGATTGCCACGTCATTTGACACATGGCATGATTTTATTGGCTTGTTCGTTTGACTTGGATTGCCACATCACTTGACACGTGGCATGATCCTGAGCTATAAGATGGGCTAATAATCATTTGGACCTTGGGCCAATACAGTGGGCTTATCATTTAATTTGTAGTCCGATTAAATGGACTAGCCCAACACATATATTGAGATTTAATTAGTTATCCCAATTTATTAGCCACAATATTTATTTGGAGTAATGTCTTAAATTTAATATGGTCCAAATTATTTATGGATTTTAATCCAATAAAATTTAAATACTTACACTTGGCTGATAAATCATTAAGCTTTGATTTTTTACTTTTCATTAAACATATTTCATTAAGCATGATTAAGAACGTGAATTTGAGATTCATTCACGATAATATTACTGACAAATTTAATAATGCTATTGATATATCTTGAAAATTAATAATAAGAAAAAAATTAAATGTACGAATATATTATAAAAATAATAAATAAAATAATATTAAGTTATTTTAATTATAAGTAAATTACATGGGTAAAAGTATATTATATAGCGTATAATATAGAAAGTAATATACAAATGGAAAGATTTATAATGTCAAGAGCATAATAGACTTTTCAGGTGAAAGGTTTGTAAAATCTTGTCAAAGTTATTATTGTGATAACTAGAGCATAATAAAATAAATTTTGTGTTACAAAAGTAAGGTTGTAATGTGGGTCGGGCCCGGGCCTAAACGAGCCAAGTGGGTCGGGCTCAAGTGGGCCGGTCCCAACTGGTCCCTGGCTTCACGGGCCTAGACCCATATGGTTCCGGGCTAAGTGGGTCGGGCCCAGGGCCTAAACGTGCCTAAGTGGGCCGGACTATTTTTTTTGAATTTTTTTTTATCTAAGGCAATTTTTTATAAATTATATTATATAATTGTGACTTAAATCTTGTAATTCAAATTTAAACACAAAAATATTGTAAAGAAATATTCAAGGGAATGCGTTATAATTTATATTATTATGACATTAATAAAAAATAACAATGTCTTTCTTATTCTTCTCCCCCCAATAGAATGAGCACAACAAGGTGCGAATACCACCAATTGAAAGGAAAAAAAACTAATCAAAATGTGCCAAAATACAAGTTACATATTAGTTTACATTGTATCTCTTACAAATTTCATAAATCCTTCAAGGCCCGGAGGAATTTCTGTTGGTGGTGGCGAAAAAGAAGCTTGTTCATCACCGCTTCCGGGCGAAGCAGCATCCTCCGCAAGTTCAACCAGCATTTCTTCGTAAGCTTCGTCTACCTCTGGTTGTGATTCAGCAAGTCCAAAGTTTCTTCGTACCGAACGGATCCAATCTCTGAAGAGTATTGATTTTTCCAAGCTCTCCCTCATAGACGCTTTATGATCACTGAGTTGAAGTCTTGCTTGACTGAAAGCGCTCTCCGATGCCACTGTTGAAGCTTGAATAGTTAAAATATCTCGAGCCATCCTTGAAAGAACCGGATAGCATTTTTCTTTGTTCTTCCACCACTCCAAAATATTAAAGGGTCGTCGGGATTCACTTCTTCAAGTCCCTGCGACAAATAAACTTCAAGCTCATTTAGTTGTGAACAATCACTAGCCATGGAACCTTGAGAACCCCTGAAGTCCGTCCAAGCACTAAGTGCTCTTACTCCCGCAGTTCTTTTAGATGATTGCGAACTAGAAGTAGGAGTTGGAACATTTGGTCTAGCTTGATCTAAGGCAAGTTGATAAGCACTATATATAGTTAGAGCATTTATTTTAATTGAGGTTATTGCTTCCTGAAGTATGGACAATTCCTCATCTTCAAGTGCTAAACCATTATAAACTTTTTTATACCAAAATTGTGGACCTCCTAATTTAATATTAGGATTTAACAAGGCAGCAACACCATAAATGAGGGGAATAGGAAAAAAATATTTTTTTTAACTTTTGTCTCATAGAATCAATAGAAAGTTCATAAATTACCCCACCCTTTAGAAATTGATTAAACAAGGTAGCAAGTTCTGCAAGATAAACTAAACAGTTAGAAATAGTAGGATAATATTGCCCAGATAATTCATTTGTAGCAATATGAAATTTTTCTAAAAATTCTACAAGCATTTTAACATTAGCCCAATCCTGATTTGTAAGGTGCCCATCATCATCAGCTACACGAGCATTAAACGTTGAGTTTATTGGGTCTCTGTATTCATATGCAACAACTAAACTTTTATACATGCAATTCCATCTAGTTGGACAAGGTTTAAGAACCTTTCTTTCTCTTATGCCAAATTCATCGCATCTTTTAAAATATTCTCTAAGTCTACTTCTACGGTATGAATAAAAAAGCCAATTAAGAGCCATTTTAACCTTTTCAATTTCAACATTTAAAATTCTCATACCCTCACCGATAATTAAATGGTAAATATGACATATACATCTAACATGAAAAATATTACTAAATGTAGGATCTAGTGTAGTGGTAAGTAAGGCTATAGCATTAGTTTTAATAGACGCATTATACATTGAAACTGACATTATTTTATCTCTAATTTAAAAATATCTACAAATATCTGTAACCGTGCTAGAAATAAATTTCTCTGTGTGACGTGAATTACTTACTCTATAAGCAATAATGTGCTTTTACATTATCCAATTCCAATCCTCATCAATCCAATGACTGGTAACAGTAAGATAATCACAGTCATTACCACTTGTACCAATATCAGTAGTAATAGCAAAACAATAATTTGTATGAGTAAATAAATAGCACAAATATTGTTCATATTCATGTTTATATTTATAAATATCGCTCTTTACGGTTGTGCGAGACCATCCTTTATAAGTAGGATTAAAAACTTTTCTAATATAATGCACAAAGTGAGGTTAGAAGGAAAACTATAAGGTAAGCACATAACAGTAACCATTTTTTCCAATTCTTCACGATCTTTTCTTGGATCGTAATATAAAATACCACCGGTAATAGTGTTAATTCCCGGTTGAAATTTATTTGACTCGGTACTAGGGTCAACCTGACTAGGTACACTTGTCCCCTCGGCCGCAACTTTCATTTGAAGAAATTTGACTTTATCTCTAGGGTATTTCTTGATATGTCTAGTCAAACTTCCCGTACCCCTCGATCTCCAACAAATTTAAAAGCCAACCCTGCTCCATAAGTTTTACACTTAGCCTTATTTTTTCTCTTAGTTGAATAAAAAATGCCCAAACAGGAGATGTTTCTCTCCGTTTAGAAGGTTGTCTAGAAAAAGTAGAGGCAGTAACATGAGGGTCAGATGGGGCATCATTTGGATTATCAGTTAGGTTAACTTCAACAACAGGACTAGTGGGTGTATCGTCATCCGGTTGTGTTTCATCAAAATCTATATTTTCATCATCATTTTCATCAATAGTTGGATTACCATAAAGAGCATTCATATATTCATAGTTTAATTGTTCACCTGGTGCAATATCATGGTAAAATTGACTATTGGTAAATTTTAAAAAAGTGTTATCGCTATCAAGAATAGCAGGGGTAGGACGGGTAACGGGTTTGGGTCGGGAGCCGGAGGAGTAACAACTTGGCCACTAGATTCATCAATCTTGGATTTTCCCTTACTTTTACCAAACATTTTTTTTCAAAGAATAGGCCGTATTAATTATAATTATACAAAGTAAAACAAACAAAACTATAATATTAAAACTTAAGAGTTGGAACGAGTTTACCGAATTGACGAACATGTGATGACCCAAAAGGTCATCCTGTGTACTTTTAGCTAAATCTGTGTTCCGAGGCCATGAAAGTCTCCTTTTATCTCACCTCGATGTGCGTGCGCAGCCCGGGCGCGTAGCCGGGAAGCCGTTATGTGGAAAATTGATAAAATAATGATTTTATAATAAATATTTGAATAAAGTTAACTTTGGTCAATATTTTTGGTAAACAGACCCGGACCTGTGATTTGACGGTCCCGGAGGGTCCGTAGGAAATTATGGGACTTGGGCGTATTCCCGAAATCGAATTTCGAGGTCCCAAGTCCGAGAAATGAATTTTTGAAGAAAATTATTTTTTGAAAAATATAAAGGTCTTTGAAAATGAGATTTGATGTGAAACCTGTAATATCGGGCCCATATTATGGTTCAGGAGCCCGGAACAGGTTCAATATGTTTTATATGTGTTATCTGTGAAATTTGCTAAGAACGGACTCAGTTTGGCATGATTCGGACTAAAAATGGAAAATTTAAATTTTAAGAAGTTTTGAGAATTTTTATATATTTTGAGGTTTAATTCGATGGTTATGATGTTATTTTGGTTGTTTAATTGCTCGAATAAGTCCGTAGGATGTTTTGAGGTTGTGTATATTTGTTTTTAAGCCCCGAGGGCTCGAGTGAGTTTCGGATAGGTGTCGGAGTGCAAAAAGTGGTAAAAATCTGGTGTTTGGGGATCAGATCTGGTGTCTGGTGCAATACCCTTCGCGCGCGCATGGTAATCCATGCGAACGCGAAGGGTAAATAGAGTGGCCAGGGGTTTTACTCTACGTGAACACGTAGAGGGAGACGCGAACGCGTAGCACTGGGAAGTGCTTCTACGCGAACGCGTCCCCTGGGGAGCGTTCGCATAGAATTAGGCTTGGGCCGGGGGCTGGGTGGTCTTAATGCTACGCGAACGCGGTCCATAGGACGCGAACACGTAGTCCTGGAAGGCTAGACCTTCGTGAACGCGGCCAAGTACTCCCGATCGCAGAGGTCAAATGAGTCAGACCTTCGCGAACGCGGCCAAGGGCTCGCGAACGCGAAGGGTAATTTCTGCCCAGTTATAATTTAGTCCCAAAAACAGAACACTTACGGGAATTACACCATTTTTCATAACTTCTTCTTCTCCACACCTCCTTGGGCAATTTTTGAAGAATCTCTTCACCATAGCTTCATAGGTATGTAATCCTAACCTCGTTTTCTTCCATTTTTATGAACACCCACTAGATTCTAGGCCTAAAAACATGTGATTAGGGGTAGGCTTTTTGATTATTTGAGAATTTTGACCTCGCTTTGGGGTCGAATTTAAAAATATATATATATTCGGGCTCGTGGGGGAATGGGTGATCGGGTTTTGGTCCGAACCTCGTGTGGGGACCAAGCGGGCCCGGGATCAATTTTTGAATTTTTGAGAAAAATGTTGGGAAATTTATTATTAAGCATTTAAAATTGATTTGTTTAGCATTTATTGATGTTATTGAGTCAATTATGTCTAGATATTATTGATTTGGAGTCGGGTTCAAAAGGAAAAAGCGGTGCTAGAGGATTGATTTGGATTCTTGGAGTCGAGGTACGTGTTTGGCCTAACCTTAGCTTGAGGGAATAGGTGTTGAGTCTTATTTGCTACTTGTTATCCCATGTTCAACGTATAGGTGAGGTGACGAGTACCTATATGTTGTTGTCTAGCATGCCCGTGAGTCGGTTTTTATGATATATGTGATTTTTCATCGATATTCACTGTGTTATGAAGTAAGTTTCACCTTTAAGGTTATACAATTGATGGAAATTCTTGGTTGTGAATACTATTGATAAACTGTTCGGTTGTGGATTATTTTGTTAAGTTATACCCGTGAGCGAGATTGATTATAGCTGTGCCCCTTACCGGGGCGGTATTATTTCGGTTGTTGTCCCCTTGCCGGGATATTGTGACTTATGATCTATGTTGTTGATTTTCCTTGCCAAACTGTTGTTCTTGATATTTTTTGGGTGAGGAAGAGTGTAAAGCACGAAGGGTGATGCCGTGCCATGATATGATAATTGAAAGCACGAAGGATAATGTCGTGCCGTTATACTTACTTATTGTCTTGGTGAGGATGAGAGTAAAAGCACGAAGGGTGATGCCGTGCACTTATTTTGATTAGAACGAGAGTAAAACACGAAGGGTGATGTTGTGCACTTGTTTGTTCTCTGTTGTTATTTTCATTCTTAGATGGTTGCCATGTTCTGTTACGCAATAAGTATTTTTCCCTTTGTACCCCAACATGTTTTCTCCGTATTTGTACTTAACTGTTTACTTCCTGCCGTTATTTCTGTTATATGTTATTGAATTACACAGGTGTTTATTAATTGTCGTGTCCTAGCCTCGTCACTACTTCGCCGTTGATTTGTGTTACCAGTTCTGGGGTGTTACTAAGGATTTTGTAGTATCAGATACTTGAGATGTTATATTTCATAGCTTCCGCATTGTTATTTAAACTTGTTCTCACTTATCGCTTTTTCGTTAATTGCCTAATAATAAGGAAATAAGCATGTTAACCAGAACGTTGGCTTATCTAGCGGGTTCAACGTTAGACGCCATTACGGTCCCGATGATGGGATTTCGGATCGTGACAGAACAACTTGTTGAAAATTATATATCGTTGAAGACTTGAATACTTCAATTCACCAACTTGACAATTTTTCACAAATTGCAAAAATAAAGTAAGCAATTATAGAAGAAAATTAGAGAGAGATTGACGATTTTGTGAGAAAAATGAAAGAATGAGGGAGTATTTATAGTTGAGAATAGGGAAAACGTGTAATTATAAAAAGTTTGGGGTTAAAACAAAGTTAAGGGATAAAATGGCTATTTTTCAAAGTGCCAAACAGCTATTTTTGCAGGCCAATGACTATAATTTAAACCTTCCAACCGTTGGAATTTTTTTCAGATTTTTTTAAAATTAGCTGTTGGGCCCGTTTAGGCCCGGTTGAACCGGCCCACTTAGGAAGCCGGTCCCGGGCCCAAACGGTCCGGGGCTCGCGGGCTCAACCTTGAGGACTGGCCCACATGGGCTCTTGGAACCAACTGGTCCCGGGCTTAAACGGGCCGGCCCGTTTAGGTCCACTATCCATATGGGCTCGCGGGCAGTAACTTTTAAGTAATGAACACAAAATTAAATAATTTTTTCGTGATAAAAGGACAATGAAAATATAGTTAAATGACCACTCATGAAATTTACTTATGGTTGACATAAAGTTCCCCTTATTTTAAGGCCCTACCACTCCTCCATTTCTTCTACCAAAGGCAAAGAAGAAATAGGACTACTGGGAAAAGAATAGTTGTCCAGATCTGTTGCCTAAGATGTAAACGAAAATGTCTGCATCTATATATGGTATTTATCCATGAGTTTCTTCTTTACTAGAAAGGAAAAGTTGTACGAATTGGTTGCCAAGAGATGAAAAAGGTTTCAGAAATTAAGACCTCTGTAATCTTTTTACTTCTATTCCATGTGCGAAAATTTGTTTATCCCATAATTGAAAAATGAAGAAGTTCTATTTCTGATTGGCTTCTGCTGCAGTTTCATGGTCGAAAATGTCAGTTTTTCAGACACCATCTGCGTTATGCTAAGTCACTTTTGGCGGAGTATGCGTATTCGAACTTTTTGCATGCAGTTACATCTCACTCTCGAAATAGTTGAGGTCAGTTATACAATTCTTTAATTAGTAGAACATGTTATATTATACAAATTACGTAGATGCATCTGAATTTTTACTCGGAGTATCTACAATTTGTTCCCATTACCTTTGACGTTTTGTTAATTGTTTTTCCTCTACAATAATGTTACGTTGCTTATTTTTCCCTATTTATACTGTTAAAATGGTTATTACTCCCATTTTATCATGCTACCTATTATTAGGTGTAAGTAAGTTTCTCCAATTAATCTACTTATCCTTTTCAGTATATTCTCTAATTAAAATGAGTAATGGATATGATATGTATTAATCCCTATAAATGCCTCCTCTGATTCATTTTATCACTATATTGTGAGTTTGCAAAGAAGAAGGGGAAAAAATGGCCAGAGTCTACTGACTTTCTCTGTTTTCTTTATTGCTCATGCCTATGCCTAACAAAATATAGTTATAAAATCTGCGTGGGAAAAACATTGGTTTCTCATGCCGATCTTCCATGTAGCCAATTCGACAAGTAACTTGAATTGTGAAGCCGCACTACTGATTTTCATCAATATATCTTAAACGTAAATTGTCTATCCTTCGATTTAATTATTGTATGATCTCTTAACCGCTCATTCATCAACTTCAGAAAACCTTTTTAATAAAGTTATATATGTGTTGGCATACTCAGTGCTTTCTTTTCTTCTACAGAACAATTTATTGGATGCTACAGTAAGGGGAAAAGTTTCAATCTTTTACAGATTTTAACTTTTTCCTTCATCTTATTTATAGTTGAAGTTTCAAGATCTTGAGGTACATTTATTAGCTTCTGTTGTCGTCAATGAGTCTTTCAAGGTCTCCGGATTTGCATTGCATGATCAAACACTCAATGGCGTGTCCTCTATACAGTTGAAATCAGGAAGCCCGATTTCGTAGGCTCGAGATGTTGTCTTGAGGACAGAAATTCATGGAAGGTCGAGCCCGTGCTAGAAGGTGCAATAAAAGGCTCGAGGGCCTGAATGCTCGATGAGCATCAAAGACCGATACGACCGATTCCAAATAATGCCGTTGTAAGTTTGTTACAGAAAGGGCAAGATTCTCGCCACGTCCCAAAATATCATGGCGTAAATCCCGGGATAGATTTGTACGAATTAGTACAAATCCGTACTAGGTTGTTATACAATTGTACCAATAAAATCCTTACTGTAAATAGAAATGTACCATATTTAGGATTTTCCCTCCTATATAAAGGGGACCCTAATCATTTGTAAAGACAATCTGATCATTGACAAAAAATATACTATCTTACTTTTCTCGTTTACTGCTTTTCAGAATCATTCTTTAGCTTATTTACACTTACTTTACTGTTCTTGCTTTATTGCTCCTAACTCACCTCGAGGTCTCTACTGCTCCAACAACACCAGTTTGGTTTATCAATTCTTCTCATTCATACTCTACATTGCTTGTTTATTAATTAGTATTGGACTAGATCACATATCTTTAAAATCACAAATCAAATTTAATTGTTACTCGTATTTTCGAGGTAAATAGTTTGGGCGCCCACCGTGGGGCTAAAGATAATAGTGATTATTTCAGTGCTAGTTTTTTTGATAACACACGTTATTCTTCACACTTTTTCTTGTCAAAGATTCTTTGATTTCAGGCTAAAACATGTCGAACTCAGCAAACACGCCAGTTCATGGTAATGACGGCCTCGCATTCCACGGGGAAAATGAAAATGCAATAACTTCAGGAGCCGGTATGCCACCGCTCAACCCTGGAGTAGCACCTGTTCCTAACCCAGTCGATGCTGGTTCACACATTGCTATAAACGTCGATTTGGGCACGGACGTCGGAGAAAGTGTGTGTGGAAAAGTTCAACCCAGTGGCCAAAGAACATGGGGTCGAGGAGATGGGGAAGTCAGTCTCCAAGTGATTTTTGAAATGTTACAAGCGCAATAGATTGCCATCGCGCAGTTGCAAAGCCAACAAAGGACTCCGAGTGTGGTGGGACCATAAACTACTCAACATGTTGAACCAATCCGAAAAGGTCGAGCAACAATGGATCAGGAACTGACCCCACAATCATGAGAATGTTCGAAGAACTCACAAAGATGATCAAGTCAGGAGAGAAAAGGATCGAGGACAAAGATAAAAAAGTGGAAACATACAACTCGAGGGTCGACCAAATACGGGAGCACCTCCGGTTTAAAAGGACTGGACTCTAAAAAGTTTGTGCAAAAACCTTTCCCCCCGAGTGCCATCCGGAACCTATTCCGAAGAAGTTTCGCATGCCAGACATACCCAAATACAATAGGACTACCGATCCCAACAAGCACATCACCACATATACTTGTGGTATAAAGGGAAATGATTTGGAGGACGATGAGATCGAATCTGATCTACTAAAGAATTTTGGGGAAACCTTGTCCAAAGGGACCATGATTTGGTACCATAACCTACCCCCGAACTCTATTGATTCATTTGCCATGTTGGAAGATTTGTTTGTAATGGCACATGTTGGTGCTATAAAGGTTGCAACAAGAAAGTCAGATGTATTCAAAATCAAACAAAGGGACAACGAGATGTTGAGGGAGTTTGTGTCTCGGTTCCAAATGGAACGAATGGAGTTTCCACCAGTTTCCGATGACTAGGCTATACAAGCTTTCACTCAGGGTCTAAATGAGCGGAGCTCGATAGCATCGAGGCAGTTGAAACAAAACTTGATTGAATACCCCGTCGTAACTTGGGCGGATGTACATAACAGATACCAGTCGAAGATTAGAATTGCAGATGACCAGTTGGGAGCCCCCTCAGGCTCGGTTTATCCAAATAGGTTAGCAACAAAAAATTCGAGAGAAGTAGACAGGGAACCGAGTCCGAGTAAGGAGAGGTATCAGCCATACATCAAAAACCGAAGGAACATCTCGAGGTGTAACATGCCTCAAAATGATCGAAGAACAGATCAAGGTCAGAATTCTAGGGGACTCATGAGTAAGACCGGGTTCGACAAGCACTCAGGACCGGTAGAGGCACCCCCACTATCAGAATATAACTTTAGCGTCGATGCCTCGGGTATCGTCTCGGCCATTGGGAAAATCAGAGATACCAGATGGCCTAAACCCATACAAACTGATCCTTCTCAGAGGAATCCCAACTTGATGTGCAAGTACCACGGTACACATGGGCACAAGACCAAGGATTGCAGGAAACTAAGAGAGGAGGTAGCCCGATTGTTCAATGAGGGGTATCTTCGAGAATTTCTCAGCGACAGGGCCAAGAACCATTTCAGAGAAAGACATTCCAACAGGAAAAATGAACCGGAGGAACCTCAACATGTTATTCACATGATCATCGGAGGATTCGACGTCCCACAGGGACCCATATTCAAATGCACCAGAGTATCAATCATGAAGGAGAAGCGGACTCGGGGCTACATGCCCGAAGACACCCTCACATTCAGTGAGGAAGACACCAAAGGCTTATCTCAGCCTCACAACGATGCACTGGTAATTTCTATTATTTTATATAAGTTCAAATTAAACATGTTCTCGTGGATCCAGGTAGCTCAGTGATCACGCCCAAGTATGCCTTATAAAAAGGACTAAGCGGTTGCTGCAAATATAATCCGGTTCAAGTCTGGAGTCGAACCCAAAAGGGAACTAACCTATTTACTACAACTTTTAATAATGCTAATGACAAGCTCAGACAACTTCCGGATGCAAGATTTTTATGAATAAACAATGGGATTTATTTAGCTAATGTAAAATGACAATAAAACTAGCAATAATCAAGAATAAAGTTGAATTCAATGGTAAAAGGATATAGGGCTATTGATTTCCCCAATTGCCAGATTAATTGTTAACTCCTTAGCTATAATCTCGTCGTAATACTCTATGAGGATTATGAGTTCCCGGGCTACCGTAATTATCTCTCGATCAATTACGATAATTTACTAGAAGCATTATTTCGAACTACTCTAGCTAACAATTTATGGACTCAAAATTATCCCACCAAAGCTTTATTATTTCTAAACCCACTTTAAAATTCAAGTAATTAATCTCTTCAATTACCCAAAAGTGGTGTTGTTAAACAACAACCTAACCAAGTGTTCTTTCTCAAGCAACACAAGGCAACTAGACACGATTAATCAAGTGCCCTTTCAATTAACCACAATACAAAACATAGTTGAACAATCATAGAACAAACACGGCTCGATATATCAAAATAGAGTTAAAACTTCATCCAACATTTGGTTCCATCAACCCTAGGTTAAATGTTTAGCTACTCATACTAATACAAAACATAGCGATAATATGATTCATGATTCGCAATGATAAGTAGAAAGAAGAAGAAAGAAAATATAAAGAATTAGTTGATCTTCTCTCCCTTGTTCTTGCCTACAATTATGTCTAAAACAATCCTAATCTGACTTCTGGGCGAGTTTGGGCTCTTATAGGTTTAGGCTAATTACCTAGGAATTTACACAAAAGTACCTTCACTCTGTCACTTTTAAAAACCCGTCCGCGGTCGCGGACTCAATCGCGGACACGATCGCGGACTTGCACCTCTTCACTATTTTTCTCCGTGTTCCACTCGCGGACCTGCCTTTTGCATTTTTTTTCTTGTTTTCCTCGCTCTTTTTAATCCGGGCTATCATTTGATTGGCCTTGTATGTTTATAATTGACTCCAAAACGCTCTTTATCTCCCTCCTAGCTCGGAGTGGATCCTACAAAGCATAAATTTCTCAATTAGAGCATTTTGTTATCTTTTAGCATTTGAACATCAATAAAGTGCGGTTATATTAGAGTATAAATAGCGTCTACATTGCATAATATAGGCTACTATCAACACCCCACACTTAAATCACTGCTCGTCCTCGAGCAACAAAACCACACTCTACAGGCCTAACTTCACTAAGAAATTTCCCTATTCATCATACCAAGAATATTTCACAATGGTCAACTACGTCAGCGTAACATCCACACCTCAAGAGTGGACTCTCTCTAGACGCGCGACGTCCCTAACCGGCTTACTTACTCTAAGTCAGAGGTCCAAACTTACCTCCCTTTCATGAATCAAGTGTCTTCTCACCACAAAAGAGATTTATTTCCTAATCAATACAATTCACACACACTGAGGACTTCAAATAAACAAGATTCGCTCACCCTCAGAAAGAACATTCTTGTGCCACAGAAAACACACTATAAGCTTGCCCTTAGTGTACTACTCTACTAATCGAGTCATTTAGTCTAGGATCAATTAGGACTTATTTAGATGTAATGTAGGCTGCAGTTCGGGTAGGATACATTTGGATATAATAGTGATTACACCTCCCTAAGCACTTTAATACATATCTTTTAACATTCAAGCCCATAATTATGTCAAACCACAATTCCACCTTTACATCAATATGTCATACCCCACGCTTCTTTAAGCACAATTATATCAAAAGCCACCACCATCAAAGACTATGTATATATATATATATATATATTTTTTTTTTCAATTAAGGTGGCTTTTAGTATTACTTTTCAACACAGTGCACCTTTCTGCTTATTTCATCAGTTCCACTCAAAAGCCAAACCAACCACCCCATACTTTAACTTTTACATACTTCATCACAATTCAAGTTCTTATAAGAGGTGACAAGGTTCAAATAGATGGACAATTCAAAAATTGGGAGGCTTGTAATGTGGTTGCCAAAGAAATAGGATTACAGGCTCAAAGGGGTTAACTATGATATATGGAAATTAGGTGGGTGGAACATGTATATATATGGTTCAACAAAGAAATGCCTATATCACTTCCTAGACCAAATAAGACTATCATTTCACTTTGCAAACACGGGGCAAGTTCTAGGCGTTAAATGTTAGCACAGAATACACAAAGCCTTACACACACATGGCACATAACTCAATCCAGTTTAGATCCTCAGACACTCCGCTCAGGGTACTTAAGCCAAATCAAGAACACACATTTAAGGCCTTCTCAAAAGAGTCAACTAATGAGCCTAAGTGTCACACTAAAGTAGTCTATATTCAAGTCACCATGAAGTTAAGGGATCCTATTTCTATTCTGCCCTTCGCTCATAAGTTCCTAACTAAAAATGGAAAAAACTAACTACACCTGGTTCAAATAAAACCATTGGAAAAGAACCGTGGCTTAAAGAAAACCCAAAGGGGAGTTGATACACTACTACAAAACCAAAATCTTTTGTTTTTGTTTTTGTTTTTGTTTTTTTTTTGTTCGACTTTAGTCCCTTAAGAAAACCCATCGATTTGTATCCATCGTGGGCCAAGTCGAAGTTAACTTAACAAAAGAAACTACAAAACAATTATATACATATACAATAACATACAACATCATCCCTCACCTTACACTTAAAAAAATTAGCATGTCCCCATGTCAAATAAATTAAAGCAAGGTAAGGTAAGGGGACTTCCCTGGTAACTCAATCCTGGTCGGAGACACTGCCATGATCGAGGTGACAATCTCGTCCTAGCGCCCGTAGCCTGCCCATAATCGTCTTTTCGGACTTTGCATTTTGAGTAGCCAGAGCATCAACTCTAGTACCGAGGTCTGTGACCGAAGTGTGCAGCCCTGCCATATCCTGCTCCAAAGCTGTCAGGCAGGTACTCCGGCGGGCCTGAGATGGACCTGCCTCATCAGGGATCTATACCTGTGGGGGTGAGGCATGCATATCCTACTCCTGACCATCATCATCACCCTCAGACTCATCCGAGGTGTCATCGTGAGAAGCTCCAGGTACCACCGGGTCCTTCCCGATGGTTACTTTGCTTGCCTGTAACGCAACCTCTTTTCACCTTCCCATATATGTGGAGGTCCTCGGGAACTCTCGACGCTCGGCACAATCTGGTGACCAAAGATGGAAAGTAGAATCCATACTTCTTATCGGGTAAGCGGATGAATATTTCCGCCTGGAAGAGTCGGGCCACATCAAAATCTCGGCTATTCACAAAACACCAAATCATTACCGCCCTAGGTCCATTTACATCAGTGGTGTTGTGCGATGGCATCAAATGATTTTTGATTATGGTAAACTAGCACTTTGCCTCTCAAGCGAGGGATGATGAATTCAAGACGCTCCCAGGTGTAACCCATACTACCTCCTTGCCCGACACAAAATGGTTTGGATGAATAGATTCCAAGTGACGGGCTTTTGCTGGTATGTCTCATAAAAATCTTCACCTTCATCGAAAACCAGCAACCTATACACCCGTCTGATGGCATCGAGTGAAGCATCTACCCATGTCTGTCGCACTATTCAGATCCGATTTTGATGTTCCCGGGCAATTGGCATAAAATTACCGCACCACCATCATGTTGACTTCCTCCGGCTCTTCAAAGAATATGTCGAGCCGGCACCTCATCAATTCCCGATACATGTTTGGGCATTCAACCTGGAGAGTTGCCCTGTCAATGGCTCTCTCGGCCACAGGCTTCTTCGACGCCTTCTCACTAAAACGCTCCTGAGCTTTTCTAGATACAAATCGGCGATTGTCAAATTGGCTCGTGCTAGACGGTGCCCGAGCTATAAAGGAACTTCCCGGTCCACTGGCCGAGGATCCTGTAGCACGTCTCTTCCAGGAGGGATTCATGATACCTGACAAAATAAGTGCCACTATTAGTAGGGGTGTGAATTATGTGAACCTCGGGCGGTTACTCAGACTTCACCCACACCATGGTCACAATTGCATTTAAATCTCATTGAGGCAATTTAACAAACACCTAGTGTGCATATGGCTACAAAGTAGCACATATAACCCCATAGAGTTACCAATCCTCCTATATCAAATCTAATGGCCTCACACGCCCATCTCTACCACAACCCACCTCTAATAGAATAAAGTCATGATTTTTTTTACCCATTATATACACTAGCAACTAAGAAGACGAAAAATTTAATCTAAAAAAAACAATACAAAAAATCTGAAAATAAAACTACAAAAGAAAGAAAAACTAAGAAGGACGAGAGAAATCATTTACTTACTTGAGATTCTTGAGACGATGGAGGTGAGATCATTGTTAATGGAGAGAGTATGAAAGAAGGAGAGATGTTTGTTGTTAGAGGGGGAAGATGGGGGAAGGGAAATCGTTGGGCTGAATTTGAGGGGAAGAGGGAGAGTTGAGTATAAGAGGGGAAGAAGAATGGGGCGTGTGGGGTGGAGTTTAGGGGGGTTGTTTGTGTTAGTGGGTGGAGTCCGCGCCCAACTCCGCGGTCCATCCGCGATCGCGGACGCTGGCAGAAATCCACTTAAACTTCATGCCCTGTCTGCGGTCGTGGACGCTGGGCAGAAACTTTCCCAACGTCCACGGTTAGGACTGCGGTCGCGGATCGCTGTTCCGAACATTTTTCTATTTTCTTCAATTTTTACCTCTCCCGAGGTTAGCTTTTGACCCCGACTCCTTCCGTTGTGCCCAAATCTTTCCTTGCACACTAGTAGTATGGTTAATATCGTTCATGTCAAAGACAACACAAAAGAAAAACAAAAGAAGATCATCTGTTTCCTCCCAAGAAGCGCTTGAGTTAGCGTCGCGACACGACGAATTACAACAGACCATGGGTTGCCTCCCAGGAAGCACCTGATTTAACATCGCAGCACGATGCAGGCTTTGATCATCACTCCTCATTTGCGTACTGGGGCTCTTCCAAAGTTATTACCACTCTTTACCCTTTTTCTTCGGCCATTCCAAGGTAGTGTTTCAACCTTTGCCCATTCACCGTGAACTTATTTGTCCCATCTTATGATTCAATCTACACAGCTCCACTTAAGAACATTTTCACCACTATGAAGGGTCCTGACCATCGGGACTTCAACTTACCCGAAAACAATCTCAATCTCGAGTTGTATAACAACACTAGCTCTCCGGGTTTGAAGTTCTAATTTAAGATGTGATTATCATGCATTAGTTTCAACCTTTCTTTGTATAGTTTAGCACTCTCGAATGCCTGGAACCTGAATTCCTCAAGCTCATGTAACCCATTAAACTGCCGCAATGCCCACAGTGCTTTATGTACGAGCTCTACCGGAAGGTGGCATGCCTTTCCAAACACTAACTTGTACGGTGACATACCAATTGGAGTTTTGAATGCTGTGCAGTACGCCCACAATGCATCATCCAGATTCTTTGCCCAATCGGTCCTTGTTGCATTCACTATTTTTGTAAGGACACTTTTAATTTCCCTATTGGACACAACTTGCCCGCTTGTTTATGGATGGTACAGTGAGGCTACTTTGTGGCGAACTCCATACTTTTCCAACAGGCATGCTAACGCTCTATTGCAAAAATAGGTTCCACCATCACTGATTATAGCTCTCGGGGTGCCAAAACGTGTGAAGATGTTTTTCTTTAGGAAACTTGTCACCTCTTTTGCATCATTGGTTGGGAGAGCCACCTCTTCGACCCACTTGGAGACATAGTAAAACGCTACCAATATATATTTGTTACCATATGAGCTGATGATTGACCCCATAAAGTCGATCCCCCACATGTCAAAAACCTCCACCTCTTGAATTGTGGTCATCGACATCTCGTGACGATAAGATATGTTGCCTGTCATTTGGCATTCATCGCAACTTTTGACCCAAGCATGGGCATCCTTGAAAAGGTTAGGCCAATACAATCCCGATTGGAACACTTTTGCTGTTGTCCGGATTCCTCCAAAGTGTCCACCATATGGTGAAGCATGGAAAGACTACAAAACAGAAGGTTGATCTTTCTTGGGGATACACCTCCGGATCATGTTATCAACACATATATTAAAAAGTAGGGGTCCATCCCAATAATAAGATCGACAATCACGGAAGAACTTTTTCTTTTGAATTGAGTAGAGATCATAAGGTACAATACTGCTTGCTAAGTAATTAGCAATATCAGCATACCATGGCGCCTCCTCCATTGTCACAACAAATAACTGTTCATCCGGGAATGTCTCTGTGATATATTCAACCTCCATTCTCTTTTCTTCTACTCCCAACCTCGAGAGGTGGTCTTCCACTTGATTGACCGTCCTCTTTCTGTCAAGGATTTCTAGATCGAATTCTTGTAGCAAAAGAACCCAGCGAATCAAGCGTATCTTTGACTCCTTCTTTGCTATCAAGTACCTAATTTCTACATGGTCAGTATAAACAATAACTTTTGAGCCAATTAAGTACGACCTGAATTTGTCAAAGGCAAACACTACAACGAGCATTTCCTTTTCTGTGACAGTGTAATTAAGTTGTGCACCACTGAGCGTCCTGCTTGCATAGTAGATCGGGTGCATCATCTTATCCTTGAGTTGCCCCAAGACTGCTCCTATAGCATAATCATTGGCGTTGCACATGAGCTCGAATGGTTGCTCCCAGTTGGGTGCAACAACGATGGGTGCAGTCACCAATTTCTTCTTCAGCTCCTCAAAGGCCAACCTACAAGCATCAGAAAACACAAAGGGCTGGTCTTTTTCAAGCAACTTACATAAGGGGTTAGCAATCTTGGAAAAATCCTTAATGAACTGCCTATAGAACCCGGCGTGCCCAAGGAAACTTCTCACTGCCTTTACCGAAGTGGGTGACTGAAGCTTCTCAATCACATCAACCTTGGCATGTTCGAATTCAATTCCCTCTTTGGATACTCGACGCCCCAACATTATTCCTTCTTGTACCATAAAATGACACTTCTCCCAATTCAACACCAAATTTGTCTCCAAATATCTTTTGAACACTCTTCTTAGGTTGTGAGGACAATCTTCGAATGAATCCCCTACCACAGAGAAATCATCCATAAAAACCTCCATAATGTCCTCAACCAGGTCAGTGAAAATGGCTAACATGCACCGTTGGAATGTAGTCGGTGCATTGCAAAGTCCAAAGGGCATTCTCCGAAAGGCAAAGATGCCATACAGACAAGTGAAAGATGTTTTCTCTCTATCTTTCGGGGCTATTGAGATCTGGTTATACCCTGAGTACGTCCAAAAAACAGAAGTGGGATCACCCAGCTAACCTGTCCAAGATCTGGTCAATGAAAGGAAAGGGGAAATGGTCCTTCCAGGTGGCTGTGTTCAATTTCCGATAGTCCATGCAAATCCGCCACCCCGTGCCTGTACAAGTTGAGATCAACTCGTTCTTATCATTCTGTACGACTGTCATTCCTCCCTTTTTCGGCCCACATTGGACATGACTAACCCAATTGCTGTCAGAGATGGGGAAGATGATACCCGCATCGAACCACTTAATCACTTTCTTCTTTACTACTTCTTTCATATTCGGGTTCAGCCGTCATTGATGTTCTCTGGAAGGTTTGTGACCCTCTTCCAGAATAATCGTGTGCATGCAGAAGGCTGGGCTGATACCTTTTATGTTTGCCATGGTCTAACCAATGGCAGTCTTATATTATTGCAATACCTGTAATAATTTCTCTACCTGCACAACTAGCAAACCAGATGATATAATGACAGGAAAGTTAGAATTGGGACCCAAAAAAGCGTACTTAAGGTGGGTTGGAAGCGGTTTCAAGTCTAGCTTTGGTGGTTCCTCTACTGATGGTTTTGCGGGTGGTGTCGCTCTCTCTTTTAAGTGTAGGGTCTTGGACTGAGGTTCCCTTTTCCAGAATCCTTGGCCCTCGAGGGACATGACCCACTCTGCCAACCTTCACCGTCCATCTCTTCCAAATTCGTCAAGCAGGCTCTCAATGGATCCTTGACATTAAGGTCTCATCCTCTTCTTGCAGTATCACATCCACGGCCTCCACTAGTGAGCAGTTTGCAAATTCACTGGGTCTCCTCATGGATTGTTGAACGTTGAATATTATTTCTTTATTGTTCAACCTCATTTTTAGTTCTCCAATCGCACAATCAATCAATGCTCTCCCAATGGCTAAGAATGGCCTTCCTAGAATGATGGTTATCTCCTCATCTACCTGACAGTCAAGAATAACAAAGTCAGCAGGGAATACAAATTTCCCTACTTGCACAAGCACATCATCAAGAATTCCTGTCGGTCTTTTAACCGTGCGATCAGCCAGTTGCAGCAACATCGAGGTCGGCCTAGCTCTGCCAATGCCCAGTTTTGTATAGATTGCTAAGGGCATAAAGTTTATGCTGGCTCCCAAGTCACACAATGCTTTAGCAAAAACATTACTCCCAATAGTACATGGGATAGTGAAGCTACCTGGATCATACACCTTTTGGGCCATAGGTCTTATCACTACCGCGTTGCAGGTTTTTGTCAGAGTTATAGTGGCCAAGTCCTGGAAGTCAAATTTCTGCGGCATCAGGTCCTTCATCATTTTTGCATACCCTGGCATTTCCCTCAAAACATCCATCAGTGGAATATTCAATTGAATCTGGTGAAGCATGTCCATGAATTTCCTGTATTGATCATCTTTATTTTTTTTTTGCCAATCTCTGAGGGAATGGTGTAGGAGTCAATCTCTGTCCACTGCTCGATGTCTTTCTTTGTTGGAAGCTTCTGGCATAAGAGGTGCCACTTGTTCTGAGACTTTTTCACCTTCTTTTGCCTTACCCTTGTCAACCTATGCTTGTTCAACTACCAACTCGGTGAGATTCGCTGATTCCTCTACCTCTAATGTAACTAGAGTGACCGGTGTAGTCTCTCTTCTAGATTGAGCAACTTCTTGATCTATGTCTAAATCTCTTCCATTCCTGAGACTCACCGTCATTAGCTGATTTGGGTTTTGCTCCTTTAGGTTAATATTTGTATCTGCCGGCAATGTTCCTTGGGGGTGATTGTTCAAGGCCATGGACAACTGTCCCAGTTGAGTTTCAATGCCTTTGATTGCTGAGTCATGTGCTGCTAACTTTTCTTGCATCATACCATTTATTCCAATGAGTTGTTGCAGCATGCCCCTGATTTCTACCATGTTGTTATCCTATTGTTGATGAGGTGGTTGGTAGGTCAACTTTTGCTGGTGCTGCTGTTGATAGCCCTGTTGCCTTTGATATGGCACAACTTGGCCTTGTGGTCGTGCACCTCCGGGTTGTGGCATGTTGGGTCTATACTGCTAGTTTGGTGCTGGGCCCTATTGCTGCCCTCCTTGCCTCTGACCCCCAAAATTATTGACATAATTCATGTCTTCTCTGAAGCCTTGGTTGTGATTCTCTCCACTCTATGAGCACACATAAGACTGGTTTATGCAAGGGGTGCACAATCCCACATTTGTTGTATCAACAATGTGCACTTGCTTTGTACCCATCTCGTCGATCTTATTTGTCAGTATGCTCATCTGAGTCATAAGCGTGGCTATGTTTTCTACATGGGAATTGTTTGGGTCAAGAGCAACATAATGCACTAATTGTGTCAGTGTCGTACCTCTAGTCATCCAGCCTGAATTTTGAGCCATCTTATCGAGAAGAATCTTGCACTCTGTGAATGTCTTGCTCAGAAATGCACCCCCAGCTGAAGCATCTACATTGGCTTTCAAACTGTCTGCCAAACCCATGTAGAATCTCTGTCCAAGCATCTGGTCTGGAATGCCATGGTGTGGGCACTTCACTAGCATCTTTGAACCCCTCCCATGTTTATTGCAAGGTCTCAGTAGGTTTCTGCCTGTACTGCAATATCTCATCAATCTGCCTTGCAGCCTTGTTGGGATGATAAAACTTGTTTAGGAACTTCTTGACTAATTCCTCCTAAGTGGCAATGGAATTTATTGGGAGCGAATTCAACCAAGTTTGAGCCTCTCCAGTCACAGAGAATGGAACCAGTAATAGCTTGATGGTTTTCGGAGTCACATTCGACTCTCTTTGGGTCACACATATTGACAGGAAATTTTTCAGATGTTGTTGTGGACCTTCAATGTGTGACCCGGAGAACAGTCCCTTATTCTGCAACAGATGCAACATGTTGTTGGTGATCTAGAATGTCTCCGCTTGTATATGAGGTACAACAATGGCGGTGGCCAGGTTGTCAGCAGTTGGTTGTGCCCAATCATAAAGAGCAACTTCTGGCACAAGAGGTGCCACCACTCCATTGTTTGGGTAAACCCGATTATTCCTATTGTTTCCATCGACATCATCCACGTTGTCCATTTCAATTTCGAGTTGATGTTTTTGTTGTAACTGTTTGTTCTTCTTGTTGGCTCGATTTAATGCCCTGAATATTCTCTTGGGGTCTGAGAGTCCTTCAAAAAGTTCACCAGTCCTCGAAGAGCTTCTAGGCATACACCTGAGTCACAAGAGAGTTCAAACGTGAGAATTTCAATGGAAAATATTTTAACACCATAGAAAATTGGTCTAAGTTAAAAATCCTAGCAATTCTTATAAGTTGTAATAAATAACATCGTTAGTTCCCCGGCAACGACGCCAAACTTTGATCACGCCCAACTATGACTTATAAATAGGACTAAGCGATCGCTGCAAATATAATGCGGTTCAAGTCCGGAGTCGAATCTCACAGGGAACTAACCTATTTACTACAACTTTTAGTAATGCTAATGACAAGATCAGACAACTTCCGAATGCAAGATTTTTATGAATAAACAGTGGAATTTATTTAGCTAATGTAAAATGACAATAAAACTAGCAATGTTCAAGAATAAAGTTGAATTCAATGGTAAAAGGATCTAGGGCTATTGATTTCCCCAATCGCCGGATTAATTCTTAACTCTTTATCTATAATCTCGCCTTAATACTCTATGAGGATTATTAGTTCCGGGATACCGTAATTATCTCTCGATCAATTACGATAATGTACTAGAAGCATTTTTTCGAACTACTCTAGCTAACAATTTATGCAACTCATAACTATCCACCAAAGCTTTGTTATTTCTAAACCCACTTTAAAATTCAAGTAATTAATCTCTTAAATTATCCAAAAGTGGTGTTGTTCAAAAACAATCTAACCAAGTGGTCTTTCTCAAGAAACACAAGGCAACTAGACACGATTAATCAAGGGCCATTAATTAACCACAATACAAAACATAGTTGAACAATCATAGAACAAACACGATTCGATTATATCAAAATTGAGTTAACACTTCATCCAACAATTGGTTCCATCAAGCCTAGGTTAAATGTTTAGCTACTCATACTAATACAAAACATAGCAATAATATGATTCATGATTCACAATGATAAGTAGAAAAAAGAAGAAAGAAACGCTAAAGAATTGCTTGATCTTCTCTCCTTTGTTCTTGCCTCCAATTATGTCTAAAACAAGCCTAATCTGACTTCTGGCAAGTTTGGGCTCTTATAGGTTTAGGTTAATTGCCCAGGAATTTACACAAAATCCCCTGCACTCTGTCACTTTTAAAAACGCGTCCGTGGTCGCGGACACGACCGCAGACTTGCACCTCTTCACTATTTTCTCCGCGTTCCACTCGCGGACCTGCCTTTTACATTTTGTTTCTTGTTTTCCTCGCTCTTTTTAATCCGGGCTATCATTTGATTGGCCTTGTATGTTTATAATTGACTCCAAAATGCTCTTTATCTCCCTCCTAGCTCGGAGTGGCTCATGCAAAGCATAAATTTCTCAATTAGAGCATTTTGTTATCTTTTAGCATTTAAACATCAATAAAGTGCGGTTATATTAGAGTATAAATAGCGTCTACGTTGCATAATATAGGCTACTATCAACACCCCACACTTAAATTACTGCTCGTCCTCGAGCAACAAAACCACACTCTACATGCCTAACTTCACTAAGAAATTTCCCTATTCATCATACCAAGAATATTTCACAATGGTCAACTACGCCAGCGTAACATCCACACCTCAAGAGTGGACTCTCTCTAGCCGCGCGATGTCCCTAACCGGCTTACTTACTCTAAGTCAGAGGTCCAAACTTACCTCCCTTTCATGAATCAAGTGTATGCTCACCACAAAAGAGACTTATTTCCTAATCAATACAATGCACACACACTGAGGACTTCAAATAAATAAGATTCGCTCACCCTCAGAAAGTACATTCTTGTGCCACAGAAAAGACACTATAAGCTTGCCCTTAGTGTACTACTCTACTAATCGAGTCATTTAGTCTAGGATCAACTAGGACTTATTTGGATGTAATGTAGGCTGCAGTTCGGGTAGGATGCATTTAGATATAATAGTGATTACACCTCCCTAAGCACTTTAATACATATCTTTTAACATTCAAGCCCATACTTATGTCAAACCACAATTCCAGCTTTACATCAATATGCCATACCCCACGCTTCTTTAAGCACAATTATATCAAAATCCATCACTATCAAAGACTATATATATATATATATATTTTTTTTTTTTTTTCAATTAAGGTGGCTTTTAGTATTACTTTTCAACACAGTGCACCTTTCTGCTTATTTCATCAGTTCCACTCAAAAGCAAAACCAACCATCCCACACTTTAACTTTTACATATTTCTTCACAATTCAAGTGCTTATAAGAGGTGACAAGGTTCAAATAGATGGACAATTCAAAAATTGGGTAAGGCTTGTAGTGTGGTTTCCAAAAAAATAAGATTACAGATTCAAAGGGGTTAACTATGGTATATAGAAATTAAGTGGGTGGAACATGTATATATTGTGTTCAACAAAGAAATGCCTATATCACTTCCTAGACCAAATAAGACTATCATTTCGCTTTTGAAACACACGGGGCAAGTTCTAGGCGTTAAATGTTAGCACAGAATACACAAAGCCTCACACACACATGGCACATGACTCAATCCTGTTTAGATCATAAGACACTCCGCTCGGGGTACTTAATCCAAATCAAGAACACACATTTTAAGGCCTTCTCACATGAGTCAACCAATGAGCCTAAGTGTCACACTGAAGTAGTCTATATTCAAGGCACCATGAAGTTAAGGGATCCTATTTCAATTCTTCCCCTTGCCCATAAGTTCCTAACTAAAAATGAAAAAAATTAACTACATCCGGTTCAAATAAAACCCTTTGGAAAAGAACCGTGGTTTAAAGAAAAACCAAGGGGGAGTTGATACACTACTACAAAAGCAAAATCTATTTTTTCCCTTTTTTTCGACTTTAGTCGCTCAAGAAACCCGTCGAGTTGTATCCATCGTCAGACCAAGTCAAAGTTAACTTAACAAAAGAAAGTACAAACTATTATATACATATACAACAACATACAACATCATCCCCCACCCCACTCTTAAAAAATTGGCATGTCCCCATGTCAAATAAATTAAAGCAAGGTAAGGTAAGAGGACTTCCTTGGTAACTCAGTCCTGGTCGGAGACAGTGCTAGGGTTGAGGTGACAAGCTCGTCCTAGTGCTTGCAGCCTGCCCATAATCTTCTTTTCAGACTTCGCATTTTGAGTAGCCAGAGCATCAACTCTAGTACCCAGGTCTATGACCGAAGTGCGCGACCCTAGCATATCCTGCTCCAAAGGTTTCAGGAAGGTACTCCGGCACAGGGGTGAGGCATGCATAGCCTCCTCCTTACCATCATCATCACCCTCAGACTCATTCGAGGTGTCCTCATAAGCAGCTCCAGGTGCCACCGGGTCCTTCCCAATGGTTACTTTGCTTGCCCGGAACGCGACCTCCTTTGGCACCTTCCCATCTATGTTGAGGTTCTCGGAACTCTCGCCGCTCGGCACAATCCCGTGACTAGAGATGGAAAGTATAATACATGCTTCTTCTCGGGTGAGCGGACGAACATTTCCTCCTGGATGAGCTGGGCCACATCAAAATCTCGGCTATTCACAAAACACCAAATCGCTGCCACCCTAGGTCCATTTACATAAGTGGTGTTGTGTGATGGTAGCAAACGGTTGTTGATTATGGTAAGCTAGCACTTTGCCTCCCAAGTGAGGAA
Organism: Nicotiana knightiana; assembly: GCA_005239525.1. Classification (NCBI taxonomy): domain Eukaryota; kingdom Viridiplantae; phylum Streptophyta; class Magnoliopsida; order Solanales; family Solanaceae; genus Nicotiana; species Nicotiana knightiana. The sequence continues at coordinate 48,126 of ML420466.1, read as the reverse complement.
TCATGAATTCAAGACGCTGCCAGGTGTAACCTATACTACCTCCTTTCCCGGCACACAAATGATTTGGATGAATAGATTCCAAGTGACGGGCTTTTGCTGGTATGTCTTATAAAAATCTTCACCCCCATCGAAAATTGGAAACCTCTACACCCGTGTGATGGCATCGAGTGAAGCATCCACCATTATCTGTCGCACTATGCAGATCCGGTCTTGATATTCCGGGAAATTGGCTTAAAATTCCCGCACTAGCATCATGTTGCCTTCCTCCGGCTCTTCAAAGAATATGTCGAGCCGCCGCCTCATCAATTCCCGATACATGTTTGGGAATTCATCCTGGAGAGCTGGCATGTCAATGGCTCTCTCAGCCACAGTCTTTTTCGACGCCTTCTCACTAAAACTCTCCTGAGATTTTCAAGATACAAACCGACGATTGTCAAATTGGCTCGTGCTAGACGATGCCCGAGATCTAGAGGAACTTCCCGATCTACTGGTCGAGGATCCTGTAGCACGTATCTTCCGGGAGGGATTCATGATACCTGACAAAACAAGTGCCACTATTAGTAGGGGTGTGATTTATGTGAACATCGGGCGGTTACTCAGACTTCACCCGCACCATGGTCACAATTGCATGTAAATCCCATTGAGGCAATTTAACAAACATCTAGTGTGCATATGGCTACTAAGTAGCACAAATAACCCCATGGAGTTATCAATCCTCCCATATCAAATCTAATGGCCTCACACGCCTATCTCTACCACAATCCACATCTAATACAAGAAAGTCATGACTTTTTTTACCCATTATATACACTAGCAACTAAGAAGACGAAAAATTTAAGCAAAAAAAAAAAAAAACAATAAAAAAAATCTGAAAATAAAACTACAAAAGAAAGAAAAACTAAGAAGGACGAGAGGAATCATTTACTTACTTGAGATTCTTGAGGCGATGGAGGTGGGATCGTTATTAATGGAGCGAGGATGAAAGAAAGAGAGATGTTTGTTCTTAGAGAGGGAAGATGGGGGAAGGGAAATCGTTGGGTTGAATTTGAGGGGGAGAGGAAGAGTTGAGTAGAAGAGGGGAAGAAGAATAGGGCGTGTGGGGTGGAGTTTAGGGGGGTTGTTTGTGTTAGTGGGGGAGGGGGTATTTAGTTTTAGGGGGAATTAGAAAAGAAAAAAGAAAAATAAAATTTAAAAAATTAAAAAAACTTACTTGACATCTGCTCTTAGTCCGTGCCCAGCTCCGTGGTCCGTCCGCAGTCGCTGACGCTGGGCAGAAACCCACTTAAACTCCGCACCCCGTCTGCGTTCGTGGACGCTGGGCAGAAACTGTGCCAACGTCCGCGTTCACGTCCGCGATTAGGACTGCGATCGCGGATCGCTGTTCCGAACATTTTTCTATTTTCTTCAATTTTTACCTATTCCAGGGTTAGCTTTTGACCCCGACTCCTTCCGATGTGCCCAAATATTTTCTTGCGCACTAATAGTATGGTTAATATCATTCACATCAAATACAACACAAAAGAAAAACAAAAGAAGATCACGGGTTGCCTCTCAAGAAGCGCTTGAGTTAGCGTCGCGGCACGAGAAATTACAACAAACCATGGGTTTCCTCCTAGGAAGCGCCTGATTTAGTGCCGCGGCATGACACATGCTTTGATCATCACTCCTCATTCGCGTACTGGGCTCTTCCAAAGTTATTACCACTATGTCCCCTTTTTCTTCGACCATTCCAAGGTAGTGTTTCAACCTTTGTCCATTCACCGTGAACTTATTTGTCCCATCTTATGATTCAATCTACATAGCTCCACTTAAGAACATTTGCACCACTCTGAAGGGTCCTGACCATTTACCCGGAAACAATCTCAATTTCGAGTTGTATAACAACACTAGCTCTTCGGGTTTGAAGTGTCGATTTAAGATGTGCTTATCATGCATTAGTTTCATCCTTTCTTTGTATAGTTTATCACTCTCGAAGCCTGGAACATGAATTCCTCGAGGTCATGTAACTCAGTGACTCTGCTAGTTCCTACGGTCTCCATATCCAAATTCAACTACCGCAATGTCCACAGTTCTTTATGTTCGAGCTCTACCGGAAGGTGGCATGCCTTTCCAAATGCCAACGTGTGCGGTGAAATACCAATTGGAGTTTTGAATGCTGTGCGGTACGCCCATAATGCATCATCCAGCTTCTTTGCCCAATCGGTCCTTTGTTGCATTCACTGTTTTCGTAAGGAAAATTTTAATTTCCTTATTGGACACTCAACTTGCCCGCTTGTTTGTGGGTGGCACCAATACCGAGGCCCTTTACATCAGAAAAGTCAAGCGTCAAGGACAAACAGGTAACCAAATAGCAATTACAGTCTATATCCTCGGTTGATCCTAAGGAACTAGAGGTCGAGGACGAACAGGAAGATTTCCTTATCTCGCGAGCTTTCGTCATCCCCGAGGGGTCAGATGCGACGAAGTCCACGGTCGAGGAACTCGAGCAGGTGATATTGATCGAGTATCTGCGGGAATGAAAGGTATACCTGGGGACGGGATTAACTCTCAAACTCAAGAAAAAACTCATTCAATTCCTTATTGATAACATTGATTGCTTTTCTTGGTCCCACTTAGATATGACAGGGATCCCACCGGAGATAGCCACTCATCGACTAAGCGTCGATCCAAAATTTAAACCGGTGAAACAAAAGTGGAGGCCTCAGTCCAAGGCAAAGCACACATTTATCAAAGACGAGGTAACCAAACTTCTTAACATAGGCTCCATTAGGGAAGTAAAATATCCCGAGTGGCTAGCTAATGTAGTAGTAGTCCCTAAAAAGGGAAACAAACTTAGAATGTGTGTATACTACAAAGATTTGAACAAAGCATGCCCTAAAGACTCTTTCCCATTGCCCAACATTGATTGTTTTATCGACGCTACAGCCGGCCACGAGATCCTTACTTTTCTCGATGCCTACTTCGGGTACAACCAAATTCGGATGAATTCGGAGGACCAGGAAAAGACTTCATTTATCACGAAGTATGGTACATATTGCTATAACGTAATGACTTTTGGGATAAAAAATACAGGGGCTACATACCATCGCCTAGTTAATAAAATGTTCGAACATCAGATACGCAAATCTATGGAAGTTTATATTGATGACATATTAGTTAAGTCCCTGCGTGCAAAGGACCATTTGACTCATTTGCAGGTAACGTTCGACATCTTAAGAAAGTATATCATGAAACTCAACCCCGAGAAATGCGCTTGTGGAGTTGGCTGGGGCAAGTTCTTAGGTTTCATGGTGTCGAACAGGGGGATCGAGATCAACCCCGACAAAATCAAAGATATCGAGGATATCACTGTCGTAAACAATGTGAAAGCTGTACAATGACTAACTGACGGATAGCTGCCCTAGGCCGGTTTATCTCAATATCATCGGATCGGAGTCATCATTTCTTTTCCCTACTCAAAAATAAGAAAGACTTTGCATGGACTTCGAAGTGTCAACGAGCCTTAGAAGACTTAAAACGATATCTCTCGAGCCCACCCTTGCTTCACACTCCGAAGGAGGATGAAAAACTCTACTTATATTTATCCGTGTCCGAGGTAGCGTAAGTGGAGTGCTGGTTCGAGAAGAACAAGGTATGCAATTTCCTATTTATTATGTAATTCGGACCCTAGGAGATGCTGAAACCAGGTACCCGCATTTGGAAAAGTTAGCACTTGCACTAATTACCGCATCTAAGAAATTAAAACCATATTTCAATGCCACCCTATATGTGTAGTAACTATATACCCGCTTCAAAATATCTTGCATAAACCCGAATTATCAGGCCGATTGGCCAAATGGGCCATCGAAATTGGAGGGTATGATATCGAATATCAATACCGAATGGCTATCAAGTCCCAAATTTTGGCAGACTTCGTGGATGAATTCACGCCTTCCCTCGTACCCGAAGTAGAAAAGGAACTCTTGCTAAAAACGGGTATATCTTCGGGGATATGGACCCTCTTCACGGACGACGCCTCGAATGTGAAAGGGTCCGAACTCGGTATTGTCTTAAAACCGCCTACATGCAATATCATTAGACAATCTATCAAAACTTCTATATTAAATAACAATGAGGCCGAGTATGAGGCCATGATTGCATGTCTCGAACTGGCCAAGGGCCTAGGAGCAGAGGTCATTGAGGCTAAGTGTGACTCCTTTTTTGTAGTAAACCAAGTAAACGGAAGTTTCGAGGTTCGAGAAGATACGATGCAAAGGTACTTGTACAAACTTCAACTGACATTGCATCTCTTCAAGGAATGGACACTCGACCATGTACCTCGAGAACATAATAGCGAGGCAGATGAACTTGCAAATTTGGGGTCGTCGATCGAAGAAGATGATATTGTCCCGGGGACTGTCGTCCAATTGTCGAGGTAGGTGATCGAAGAAGGCCATGTGGAAATTAATTCAACAAGTTTGACGTGGGATTGAAGGAATAAGTACGTCGAATTCTTGAAGAACGGGAAGCTCAGACCCAAAAGAATCGAGATACTTACGAGCCAAAGCATCTCGGTTCTCACTTGATGAAAATGGAACATTATATAGAAGAACCTTCGACGGAACACTGGCCGATATGCTTGGGTCCGGGGGACACCGATTATGTACTACGAGAAATCCATGAAGGCACATGTGGGAACCACTCTGGTGCCGACTCTTTGATTCGCAAGGTTATTAGAGCAGGGTATTACTGGGATAGCATGGAAAAAAAATACTAAGGATTTTGTTCGAAGGTGTGATAAATGTCAAAGGTTTGCACCGATGATCCATCAACCCGGTAAACAATTCTATTTGGTCCTATCCCCGTGGCCATTCATGAAATGGGAGATGGACATCGTCGGCCCCCTACCAACGGTGCCAGGTAAAGCTAAATTTATTTTATTTATGACCGACTACTTCTCAAAATGGGTAGAAGCGCCTGGCCTTCGAGAAAATAAGAGAAAAAGAAGTCATTGACGGCAGCAAAGTGACAAAATTATTCGAGGACCATAAAATCAAAAGGATTATATCGACGCCCTATCACCCAAGCGTAAATGGCCAGGCCAAGTCCACAAACAAAACTATCCATCAAAACCTGAAGAAGAGATTAAATGATGCTAAAGGTAAATGGAGAGAAGTATTGCCCGAGGTGCTATGGGCATATCGAACAACGTCGAAGTCGAGCACGGGGGAAACCTCATTTTCTTTGGTGTATGGATACGAAGCATTGATTTCGGTTGAGGTAGGGGAACCCAACGTTAGGTTTCAGCATACTACCGAGGCTTCAAACCACGAGGCTATGAACGTTTGTCTCGAGCTACTAGATGAAAAACGTGAAGCCGCACTAGTTCGAATGGCCGCACAGAAGCAATGGATCGAGAGGTATTACAACAGAAGGGCGAACCTTCGTCATTTCGGAGTCGGGGACTTAGTTCTAAGGAAAGTCACCCTCAATACCCGAGATCCAAATGAAGGGAAACTAGGCCCCAATTAGGAAGACCGTACCGCATCCTCGAAGTCGTATGGAAAGGATCCTACATACTTAGCACAATGAAAGGCGAGCAACTACCAAATAATTGGACCATATCACTACTCAAACGATATTATTGCTAAGGTATGACTTCTCCCCTTTTTCATTTATAGTTAAGGATAACTCCTTGCAGGTGTTCGATTGGAGACATCGAAGAACCCTTCAACTCACAGACCTTGGGTTTTAAAGCATGCGTTGCACTCTTTTTCCCTTAGATCGAGTTTTATTCCAAATGGGTTTTTTCCGGCAAGGTTTTTAATGAGGCAACACTTATATGCTACCTAAGGGGAATTCAACAAGTATTCAAGGCTTCTTTTCAATCAACCTCAAATAATGGGGGGCATCACCCTCGGAGGTTGTACTTTCAAAGAAAGCAATTCACGCCAAAGAGGGCCTCGATAAGAAAACTTTGTAATGGGCCAAACAGTCAAATGAATCGTGTTCATGTAGAATAGTCGAGCCCTAACAGAAAAAACATGTACGCATATATCAATTATTCAAAGAAGAATTTTTGCTATATCAAAACACTTTGTGTTTCAAATAAATATATTATTATACGAGTTTCACACTTATAATTCTGCAAGAAACGGCTCAAGGGCCACCACGCATATGTACCCCGAATACTCGGGGACTGTCATCGACATTCAACACATCGAGTCATCAAAAACTCGAACTCATAAGACCTCAAAGAGGCATCCCCTCGATACAAAGGCCAAGTCCATCATACTCTGGGACTAAAGGCTACGACCATACTAAAGACTAAGGTCATAAAAAAGGCTACGACCGAAATAATGCGGCTCAGAGACATTCGACTTCCGCCATAAAACTAAACGCCTTCAAACACTTCAAAAAACCGGTTAAATCAGGCTACCCTCGGCAAAAGCAAATGATAAAGGGATTCGATAAAACCAGCCCTCGAATAATTCAGAGGCTTCGATAATATCAGCCTTCGAAAAAACCTCAAGAGGTATTAAATTATCACTACACAACGAATTACAAATGAGGCTCCAATCGATTGAACCTAAAGAGCCTAAGGGCCAACCTAAAGAAGGCATAAGGTCCAACCTAAAAGAGCCTAAGGGCCAATATTTAAGAGCATAAAGGGCAAAGAACACAGAGCTCGAGGCCTTACTCTCACTAAGCTCGGACTCAAAAGTCCATCACCTTGAGCTATCGTCAAACTGACTTAAAGCTTAGCCCGAGGATAAAACCCTAAGAGGTATTCTATCTGGGCTTACCTTACTTCGGATTTGAGCTGATGCTCATTCAATTATCAAAAGTTATAGCATCAAAAATCGATCAAACTTTGAAGAAAATTGAACGCTAAGAAAAACAAGTAAACTCCTTTCTTTTCATATATACAAAAGGTATTACAAAGGATTTCTACAAAACAAAAAGAAGATTACAAAAAGATAGAATTTTTTTTATCTATGCCATGGGGGCATCCCCCCGGGCCAATGACTTTCCCCAGACCTGTTACTCCATCGGGACCGGCCTCCTCCCCGGGAGTAGCCTCTTCTTCAATCTCCTCCTCTTCATCTCCGGAACCACCCTGGCCATCTTCGATGTCATCATCATCGTCGGAGGAGAGGACAAATTTGGCATTAGCCTCATCTGCCTTAGCTTGCTTTATCTCTTCAGAGAGATCAAATCCCTTGGCATGGACCTCTTCGAGAGTCTCCCTCCGAGATCTACACCTGGCGTAGTCGTTTCTCCATTTCTCCTGGTCGGCAGCCCCCCTCAACTCCATCTGAGAATCTGCAACATCCTTCAAATAGATGGAAACTGTCCTGTCAGCCTTGATTTTGTATCTTTTTGGCTTCGGCCTGGACTTCCACAACTTTGGCCTCGGCCTTTGCGAGATCAGCCTCGAGCTCAACTATTCTGCCGACCTGGACCGAACTGCTCTCTTGGGCATTCCGAAGTTGGATCTCGAGGGCAGATAATTTCTCCAGTGCATCTTCTGTTGCCGCAGCCAGGGTGTCCATCTTTGCTTTCCATTTATTACACTGGGAGTTGATTTGATCGACCTCACCACGAAGACGCCCCAACATTTCCACCTTTTGCTGCAGCTGATACATTGAAGTGTTAGCCTCCGAAGATGGGAGAGGAAGCCCGTATTCTTTCAGAACAGATATTACCTGCTTCTCCAGCTTATCCTCGTATTCACGAGCTTTTGTCAACTCCGACTGAAGGTGCTTCAGCTCTTCCTCCTTTTCATCACAAAGAAGCCTAAGGGTTTTTTCTTCGTTTAGAGATTTATGCAGCTCGACTTTGCAATGACTCAGTTCGGCCTTAAATTTATTGAACGCCTACATAAAATAAAGGAATGATCAGTTAAGCAAAAGAAGAAATTGTGGCATTAAAGAAATTGCAACACTGTTAAGGCTTACACTCGAGAAAAGGCGTTGGGCCTCTTTTAAGGTTGAGGTTGCATCCGCTAGATCGGCTTCATCGACCCCGACAAAGCAACTCTGAAAGGGATCGTCTTCACTCGGGACTCTTCCTAACTCGGGCATCTTTAGGTTCTGATCATCCCTGATAGTGTTCTCGGAGTAGGCCGGAAGCGACGGGGAATGACCTGCTGTCACGGCCTCGGGGAGATCACCCGAGGCACTCTATTCAGGAAGAGGAGCTTCAAATCTTGCTTCTTTTGGGGTACTACCAGAAGTTTGGGAAGTGGTCACAACATCGGGAAATGGAGGGCCTTCGCCCATATTTTATTTTGAAGTCCCTTCTTCGTGGCCAGGGACTTCGATCTCAATGGGCTTAACAGCCTTGGTAGGTTTTTTGGTTCGAGCCACCAAAGTCGAACCCTCCACCTCGTCGCCTCCATCGTCCATGAGATGGGGGACTGAGTCAATAGCCACATTAATGAAGACGTTTTCCCTGCGCTTTAGAGCTGGCTCTATTTTGTTTTGGGTGTCCTCGCTCTTCGAGGGCCTCTTTATTTTGTTATCCTTTTTCGGCTTTGAAGCCGAAGGTTCAACGCCCTCCCTGAGAGGGGGCGACCTCATCTCGGAGAACTCACCAATGCCTGTCACAGAAAAGTTAAGTTATAAAAAGAGGGGCATTCTTAATAAGAAAGGAAATATTGAAACACAAACCATGGTGTTTTGCTTCCCACTTGCCCTTCGACAAGTCCCGCCACTTACGTTTGTCATATGACGAAGTAGCAGCTAGTTTATGAACCTAGTCCTCGAGGTCGAGGAATGCATTAGGCATCCACGGGATCGTTGCCGAAAGAGGAAAAGAGTATTATGTGAAGTTTAGCAAAAATTGTGGAAAAAATTAAAGGAAAGAATTCCACTCACGTTACAATCTCATGGAGCGCCGGCGGTCTGCCACCGTCTGGACGAGAAGTAGAAGAGGAGGTTCCTTCTTTTTGAGGAACAGACTTGGAAGTTTTTTCCATTGATTTTGAAAAGAAGAATGAAGAAGTTGGTAAATAGTAAAGGTTTTGAAGTTGGTAAGGTGGAAGAGCTGGTGGCGAAGGGGAAGTTAGAGAAGAAAAGAGGCGTTGCAAATAAAAGCAAAAGTTCTTAATGAGAAGTGTAAACGAGTATATATAGAGAAAATCGGCGACTGTTCATTAACACTGATGGCCGACCGGCTCTGACAAGCATTTAATGATTTGGGGAAGAGAACCGATGGGACGCTTCGGTCGTTTCAACGCTTGCGTCATGGGAATGATGTCACCGTTGGGGACTTCGAAAACTCAAGAATTCAAATCGTTTCTTGTCATTTTATTCTAAGAAACGCGGGGACTATCTGTACACGGTCGAAATCAGGAAGCCCGATTTCGTATGCTCGAGATGTTGTCTCGAGGACAGAATTTCATGGAAGGTCGAGCCCATGCTCGAAGGTACAGTAAAAGGCTCGAGGGCCTAAATGCTCGATGAGCATCGAAAACCGATACGACCGATGACAAATAATGCCGTTGTGAGTTTGTTACGGAAAGGACAAGATTCTCGCCACGTACCCAAATATCATGGCGTAAATCCCGGGATAGATTTGTACGAATTAGTACAAATCCGTACTAGGTTGTTATACAGTTATACCTATAAAATTCCTTACTGTAAATAGAAATATACCATATTTAGGATTTTCCCTCATATATAAAGGGGACCCCAATCATTTGTAAAGACAATCTGATCATTGGCAAAGAATATACTATCTTACTTTTCTCGTTTACTGCTCTTCAAAATCATTCTTTAGCTTTATTACACTTACTTTACTGTTCTTGCTTTATTGCTCCTAACTCACCTCGAGGTCATCGAGTTCGAGGTCTCTACTGCTCCAACAACACCGATTTAGTTATCAATTCTTCTCATTCATACTCTACATTACTTGTTTATTAATTAATATTAGACTAGATCACATATCTGTAAAACCACAAATCAAATTTAATTGTTCCTCGTATTTTCGAGGTAAACATACATGTCCTTAAATCATGGAAATTCTTGCGCGCGTTAAAAATCTGAATTTGGAGGTTCAAGGGAGATTTCTTCCGTCTCTGAGTAAAATCCCACTTGGGTAAACTGGCATAAAGTGTCAAATTATTCCAAGTTCAAGAGGAGAAATCAGTTCCAAAGAGAAAAGCTAAACCAAGGATGCCAATGTGATTAATTCTCTTTTTTGCTAAGTTTGTTGGATTTTCACCATTTAATTTTAATTACTCCAGTATTATTGTAAAAACTGAAATAGATGTTTAATTTTCTGCAGGTTTAAATTGCAGAAGTAAAAGAACAGGATAATAGAAATGATGCAAGTATGCAGCTGGAGGGAATGGAAAGCAGAAACAAAAATTACTTTGATGCATTTGTTTTAGATTTTGGAAAGACTGACTGTGGAAACTTAATGTTCGAGGCTTCTGAGAAATATTTTTTTGATCTGTTTTGCATAAAAAGTTGACCTTTTAAATATTTTCAACCTTGGTTTTTGAAATCTTCCAACAACTCAAATATTAATGCAATTTATGTTCCAAATGATGGAAAGTTAAATATTAGCAAGATGGTTGAGTTCTTTATAAGTTATAACCACTCAGTTTAATATGATTTGTTTTTATCTCTTACATTTTTCTTAATTTGCCTCGTGCAAGAAGATAATACTAATATATCAAGACTAGCTTTTCGTATACTATAGTCTATAGGTGATTTAGCGTATCAACTATTGGTTTTTTATTGTTATCTTAGTAATTACTGTTAGGACCGAAAAAATCAGGTATCATGCGGAAGCTAGCAAAGCAAACCTTGAACGACGATAAATCAGACAACAAACGAGAAATCTGCCAAAAAAGACACAAAAATTTAACGTGGTTCAGTCAATTGACCTACGTCCACGGCGGAGATGAGCAGTCCACTATAATAAAATAGAGTACAAAATAACGAGAGAACAACCTCACGAAGAGGCAAACACAAGTGACACACTAACACTTGTAAAGTTCTTCCCCTAAACACGACTCTCAAACACCATATGGCTACATTGTGGATGCTACTGAATGAGAAGGAAGGATCCTTAATTTATAGAGATCCAAATTTTTCCTACAAGAAAAAGGACTAGCCAAACGTGGAGGAATTATAATTTCCTTCTACAAAAAGGAAAACCCAGTTATAGTAAGTATGTTGTCCTTTCCTTCAAGAAATAGGAAAACCAAACATGGTTAGAAAATTTGGACAACCCTTAATAATTCTCCCCCTTGGCCTGAATTTTCTGACAAAATAAATCTGATCCACCTTCTTCACATAGCCTTCAACATGTCGCATCTCCATCTCCACCACAAAGTTTGTCTCAACGAGAGTAGCACTCCGGTCAATTTTCTCAGACAAAATCATGATTATTGTCAACTAGGTTGCGGCTAGAACTAAACCCGCCAAGATGAACCTCTCTTGAACCTCGCTTTGATACCACTTGTGTAACGACCCGGTCGGTCGTTCCGTGCGATTAGCCCTGTTTTCCCTGTTTCATCTTTTTCATGTGTTAATTAACTTAATTATGATGTGTTGGGCCGGTTGGTTCGGGTTGAGAGTGGTCATGACGAGAAATGAGACACTTAGTATCTTAAGTTGGCCTTATAGTTAGAAAATTCAAAAGTTGACTATTGGGTAAACAACCTCGGAGTGTAGATTTTATGGCTCGGATAGCTTCGTTAGGTGATTTGGGACTTAGGAGTGTGTTCGAAATGTAGTTTTGATGTCCGGTGTAGAATTAAGCTTGAATTGGCGAAAGTTAGTTTTTGGCGATTTTCGATCGATTAGTGGAAAATAGGCTATCAGGGTCAGAATGGAAATCTGGAAGTTGGAGCACGTTCATAATGTCATTTTGGATATGTGTGCAAAATTTCAGGTCAATCGGAGGTGTTTTGGATAGTTTCGGCATCCTTGGTGAAATTTAGAAATTTCAAAGTTCATAGGCTTGAATTTGATGTGATTTTGGTGTTTTTGCGTTATTTTTGGTGTTTCGAAGGCTCGACTAAGTATGAATGAGGTTATGGGATGTGTTGGTATGTTTGGTTGGGGTCCCGAGGGGCTCGGGATTGATTTCAGATGGTTAGCGGAGATTTGGACTTGGAAAAATGCAGCAAAGCTGCAGTTGGTGCCAGTTTACTGGTGTGTCCGCACCTGCGAATTGGGGACCGCAGGTGCGATAGTCGCAGGAGCGGGGGGCGACTGCAGAAGTGGAGTAGGTCGCAAAAGCAGAGTGTTTGATCGCACCTGCGGGCTCGCAGGTGCGAGACCTGGGGCGCATGTGCGGAATCTGGGGAGTTAGTGAGAGTCGCAGGTGCGGCGCCTTGACCGCAAGTGCGGTCCCGCAAGCGTGTGAAATTGGCCACAGGTGCGGAACTCCTGGGCAGAGCATATAAGTTCCAGCCTTCGCGAATTTTTTCATATTTCACCATTTTAAAGATGGGTTTGGAGCTTTTGGAGGGATTTTGAAGATGGATTCAAGGGGAACTCATTGAGGTAACATTTTTGAACCAAATACTCGATTCTATGTTGATATTTGACTGATTAATCATGAAATTTGTGGGATTTAATGGTGTAATTCAGGGGTTAGGGCTTGGAAACTTGAGACTTTGATTTAAGGATTTGAGGGGTCATTTACAGTCGGATTTTGACGTATTTGGTATGTATGGACTCGTGGGAGTGTAAGGGTTCTAGTTTTGTGATTTGTGTCGAGTTTCGAGACATGGGACCGGGGGCCGGGTTTGGCCGAATTCCGGATTTGTAATGTAAGTTGATAATTTTGATGTGGGCTTCGCTTCTTTAGCATATACTAATGATATAGTGCTGATTTTGGTTAGATTCTGGGCGATTTGTGGCCTAGTCGAGCAGTAAGGGCATTGTGGAGTAGAGTTTTGGCTTGATTGAGGTAAGTAACGTTTCCAAACTTGGTTCTGAGGGTTCGAAACCCCGAGCTAAAAGAATTATGACTATAATTGAGGTGACGCACATGCCAAGTGACTGGCGTGCGGGCATGCACCGAGTATTTGTGGCCTGGCTCATCCCATGGCATTGTCTAGTAGCTTTTACTGATCGATATCCGCACTTCTATTAATGTAGTAATTGTGAACCTGTTAGAAATCATGTTAAGTATAAATGCTAAGCTTCACGCCAAAAATGCTGAGACCCGAGTGGTCGTATATTACTGTCTCATTTTGTGATTATTTGATTTCATATGCTCAGTCCTGTTATAGCATATCACTTCATACCTCAGTCTCAATATTGTTAATTATATGCATACTTATCATTGTTTCGGGCTGATGGAGGCATCTGTGATCCATGTGAGTGAGACTCGAGAGTAATGGCTGAGTGAGGCCGAGAGCCTGTTATTGAGACAGTTATGAGATCGGACTGCACACCACAACGATACTTAATTCATGCCTTCATTGGCTTGATATAGCGCTTGGGCCACTAGGGCCCCTCCGGAGTCTTTACACCTCCAGTGAGCGCATTGATGATGAAGGATGGATTTTCCCCGGGCTTGGATCTTGTCCGAAGCTGATGTTATGTGAGGGATGGATCTTCCCTGTACATGGATCTTGTCCGAAGCTGATTTTACGAGGGATGCATCGTCCCTGGACATGGATTTTTTTCGAGTGTTGTATTCCGGAGATGGATCTTCTTCGTGGGGCTGGACTGGCCTTTTCCCTCAGTACCGAGTGACTACGGTCACCGATGATTATGTACATTTCGGGATGGACCTTCCCTGGGCCTGAGAGCCATATACGGTACTGAGTGGACTGCTGTGTGAGGGTTGTGAGCACTATGTGCCTTTTCACGCTGTGACATGTTGGCATGCAGAGCATATTGAGGTATATCTAGCATATTCTGTTGTTATTTTCTGATAAACTGTGAACATGCCTAAATTTTGTACACTGATGATTTAATTATTGAGGTTTAGTCCGTCACTACCTCTCAGCCCATAGTTTGGGTTCGTTACTTCTGAGTTGGTGTACTCACGTTACCACCTGCACCTCGTGTGCAGATCCAGGTACATCGGGACCCGGTAGTGGTTGATGAGCGGCTGTCAGAGTTCTTTCGGAGTCGTCGAGGTAGCAGCCAGCGATCGTAGCCTCGCCTTCTCCTTCTCTATCTTCCTGTTACACTTTTATTATTTCAGACTATGTAGTCCTGTTTGTATTTTGACATTCTTACGTTGTAGCAGCTTATGAATCGGTGACACTAGATCTGGGATCGGGGTTCTTTTATTCATGTTATTAATGATGTCCAAATCTTAGATGCTTTATAAAAGTGAGACTCTTTTTGTAAATGTGGTGATTTTACTGAAAATAAATTTTAGTAAGTGAATAGCGTGGCTTTCCTGATTTCACGATAGGCTCCATCACGATCCCTAAGGTTGGGAATTCAGGTAGTGACAAGTTGGTATCAGAGCTCTAGGTTAAATATGTCTCACCAGTCATGAGCAGGTTTAGTAGAGTCTTGCGGATCGGTACGGAGACGTCTGTACTTATCTTCGAGAGGCTGCAGAACCTTTAGGAAAAATCCCACATTCTTGAACTCTCGTCGTGCGAATCCATTAATTCAACCTGAAGCTTAATTCTTTGAACTGGTGCATCGATGGCTTATGACTTCCATGAATGAGATGTGATTTTAGCATGTTTGGGGCCAGTCAGGAGGACTTGAGGCCGGATTTTAATCTGTGGCTTGAGTGCCGAGATTTCATTTGTGTGAGCACATGTATATAGGGACTTATATCTCCGTTGGTGTCCATATTGACGAGACTTGGTGACTAGATGACTATGTGGAGAGTGTGATTTGAGGGTGAGATGTGTTTATATTGCTTGATTGTGACAAAAAGGGATTGGTTGGATATGTAGCAAGAACTATTGAGTGTTTGACTTCTGTCTGGAGTTGGCATATGGCCTCGAGTCGTGAGTGTGTGGGAAGACCTCTTATGTTGTTTTGTAGCAAGTTCTCTTTTACCAGTAATTGATATATGTTGAGTTTAGATCACTTGTGGGAGTTGGCACGGCTATTGCAATGGTCAATGCGAGGTTTGAGATGATTTGGGATACTTAATGGTTTGAGTTATGTATGAGCTTATGAAGGATTTAGTTGAATCCTACTACGGTATGGTAGCAGTGATAGCGTATGGGCATTGTGAGTTATTGTTTTTTTTTATCTATGGCTTTGAGCCAAGTCGGGGAGTCTGCTAATGATTAGTTGGTTTCCCGATTATGTGCTGTATTGGTTTCAGTTTGGGGTATACTGGTGGATCAGTTATGACCTGCTGAGGTGGAGTTTGAGAATGACTCGAGTAATTCTGGATACAGGTTGTATTATACTCTATGGGGATATGAGTCTTATTGCATGATTGAGTTGTTATTTGTAAAGGAAGTAGTGTGCGTAAAGTAGGAATTTGCTTGGTTGCCTAGGGGTGTGGGTTACTCCCTTGGGTGTTGGTGTGGTAATGGGGTATAGGTCGTTAAATTTGCTTTATCAGTTTAATCGAGATTTGTTTAGAGTGGATGACTCTCAAGAATGGATCTGATAGGTTCAAGGTTATACGTAACAATTGGGAATCTTCTGGATGTGTCTTTGGCTAGAAATTGAGGTCTACATTGGAGGGTGTCAATACTGGTGAAATTTCTACATTATCGTGTATTCTTCGTATCAGTATCAGGACGGTGAAGGTATTGGCGTTAGATTCGCAGGAAGTCTCTTCAAGGTAAGTATTTTGAATGTGGTGCTTCTAGGGATATTTGAGAGAGTATTTAGTGGCTTATGAGCTTTAGACTATATGGTCTTATGCTTTGGTATCGTATGGTGAGTCTAGGTTGAGAATTGCAGTATTGTGACAAGGAGAATTATCAATTCGAGGGTAATCCAGAAGGAACTTAGATAAATAGGACAAGTTTGTAGTGGGTCGGATCGACATGGTAAGGGATATGATTAGTTCTTTGGGTGCTTATGAGGAAATGAGTTTCTACATGTGTTTCCTATCAATGCTCTTGGGTGTTGGTGACCTGCGTAACGTTGTTGAGTTAGAATCATTCAGTTCTGAAGGTTTGGTGTGGTAGAAATGT
Organism: Nicotiana knightiana; assembly: GCA_005239525.1. Classification (NCBI taxonomy): domain Eukaryota; kingdom Viridiplantae; phylum Streptophyta; class Magnoliopsida; order Solanales; family Solanaceae; genus Nicotiana; species Nicotiana knightiana. The sequence goes on along the minus strand of ML420466.1, from coordinate 32,030 downwards.
GATTCCATAGTTCCTGATAGTTTCTACCACGGTTAGAGATGTGTATTTTCTACTGGCATGAGGAGCATGAGAGGTATAATGATTTGGCTTCTAGATGGGATCAAATATAAGTTCTTGGCTAGTTGGGTACGTAGTTTCTTGTGTCTCAGAAGGGGTAATGAAGTTTCCATATTTATCATAAGATGGCATGGCGTTGTACGTTGTGTAGAGTCAAGATTTGCATGTGTGAGTTCACGGTTCAGTTCTAAAAGGAAGGTCGAAATTCTTAGGCAACATTGGTAGTTTCGGATGACTAAGTAAATAATATCTATCGGTGGCTTGAAGTATTTCATGTAGACCAGCGTTTCGATGAGATCATTCATTGTAGTGGAGTTATGATCCTCGGTGTCAGATTCGTGTGGTTTGGTTTTACGATGAGCATGGAGTTGAGATGTTAATTGTTAATGGCAGAATAGTCCTCTCGTATGAATCTTTTCTATGCTTTGAGTTCGTGGGATATTACTATTGAGTGCATGAGCTACACAGGTTATTGCTTTGGATTGTATTGATGCGTCATGCCATCAAAGTGGTCGTGTTGGACGAGAAGAGGTCATTGGGCCTAGAATGAATACTACAAGAGTTGGCTACAACATGGTTGGAAGGATGATATCGAAAGTTAGCTTAGAAGTCTGCTATAGTTTCTGTTGGAGAAAGGGGGGAGCTCCATGACTGGCTGATCAAACGAATGGTTGCTAGTTCTACGTGTTTCTTTCATCATCGGCAGTATATGAAAGTGTTAGAGCGAGACATTCTTGATAAGTGGTTATGTACCGGTATTGGGTTGTTTTGAGCAGCTAATGTGATTAGGATCTATCACTATGAGTGTTTGAGTCATGCGGTATATTATGTGATTACATCTGGGTTACAGATATTGCTTGACACAACATGTTCAAACTTATTCAGTTTGTAGTGTGGAATTTTGATCTCGTAAATTATTTCAGAAGTGGGAAAAATTGGTTCTAAGATTTATGGGTCAAGTTGGATTTTGAAATTTCGATTGTGTTGTGATATTGGACCTATATGGGATAGGGTGACGTGGGATCACCCCCGATTATGGGCATGGTAGGCTACATGGCATTTTGGTTGTGTTTGGAACAACTCTAGGCACGTTTGAGGATGAACGTATGTTTACGTGGGGGAGGACGGAACGACCCCGTCGGTCGTTCCATGAGATTAGCCCCGTTTTCTATGTTTCAGCTTTTTCTTGTGTTAATTAACTTAATTATGATGTGTTGGGCCGGTTGGTTCGGGTTCAGAGTGGTCATGGTGAGAAATGAGACACTTAGTCTCTTAAGTTAGCCTTATAGTTAGAAAAGTCAATCGGAAGTTGACTATTGGGTAAACGACCTCGGAGTGTAGATTTTATGGCTCAGATAGCGTCGTTAGGTGATTTTGGAAGTAGGGGTGTGTTCGGAATATGGTTTTGATGTCCAGTGTAGAATTAGGCTTGAATTGGCGAAAGTTAATTTTTGACGATTTTCGGCCGGCAGTGGAAAATAGGCTATCGGGGTCAAAATGGAATTCCGGAAGTTGGAGCAGGTTCGTAATGTCATTTTGATATGTGTGCAAAATTTCAGGTCAATCAGAGGTGTTTTGGATGGTTTCGGCATCCTTGGTGGAATTTAGAAATTTCAAAGTTCATAGGCTTGAATTTGATGTGATTTTGGTATTTTTGCGTTGTTTTCAGTGTTTCGAAGACTAGACTAAGTTTGAATGAGGTTATGGGATGTGTTGGTATGTTTGTTTGGGGTCCCGAGGGGCTCGGGATTGATTTCGGATGGTTAGCGGAGATTTGGACTTGGAAAAATGTAGCAAAGCTGCTGCTGGTGCCAATTTACTGGTGTGTCCGCACCTGCGGATGGGGGACTACAGGCGCGATAGTCGCAGGAGCGAGAGGCGACCGCAGAAGCGGAGAAGGTCGCATAAGCAGAGTGTTTGACCGCACCTACGGGCTCGCAGGTGCGAGGCCTGGGGCGCAGGTGTGGAATCTGGGGAGTTAGTGAGAGTCGCAGGTGCAGCGCCTTGACCGCAGGTGCGGTTCCGCAGAAATGGGCCGCAGGTGCAGGACCCCTGGTAGAGCATATAAATTCCATCCTTCGCGAATTTTCTCATATTTCACCATATTTGAAGACGGGTTTGGAGCTTTTTTAGGGATTTTGGAAAGGGATTCAAGGGGAACTCATTGAGGTAACATTTTTGAACGTAATACTCGATTCTATATTGATATTTGACTGATTAATCATGAAATTTATGAAATTTGTGGGATTTAATGGTGTAATTGAGGGTTTAGGGCTTGGAAATTTGAGACTTTGATTTAAGGATTTGAGGGGTCATTTGCTGTAACGACCCGACCGGTCGTTTTGCGTTATCGGACCCCGTTCCCCTAAATGGAACTTCCCACAGTGGCTTATCGTGATTTATGACTTGCAGGGACGGGTGGTTCGGGATTCGGAAGCGTTTAGAGTGGTATAGGAACACTTGGTTCCTTAAGGTTGGCCTTTAAGGCCAAGTTTTACTTTAGTCAACATCTTGAGTAAAAGACCTCGGAATCGAGTTTCAATGGTTCCGGTAGCTTCGTATGATGATTTCGGACTCGGGCGTATGTTCGGAATGGATTTCTGATGACCCGGGGGCGTTTCGGCGCCCAATATCGAATTTGAGTTTCCTTAAGTTTGAAATTTGGTTTGGAACGTGTTTTTGTGTTATCAAGGTCCGAATGGAATTTCGAGATCGGGAATAGTTCCGTTATGTCAATTATGACTTGCCTGCAAAATTTGGTGTCATTCCGAGTAGTATAGGTCGGTTCGGCGCATTGTTAGCGAATTCAAGAAAACTTAAAGTTCTTAAGTTTGGTTCTAGGGGTTTTGAGGTGTGATTTTGAGTTTTAGCGTTGTTGCGGGTGTTCCGAAGGCTCGAGCGAGTCCGTATTATGATTTGGAACTTGTTGATATATTTTGACAGGGGCTCGAGTGGGCCTAGGTGCCTCTCGGGCACCAAACGAGGCCAAAAACTAGCTGAAGCAATTGCTGGTGCACCTGATCTGGTGTGACCGCAGGTGCGGTTGCCCAGTCGCAGGTGCGAGATCGCTCCTGCGGTCCCAGCCTCGCAGGTGCGACCCCCAGGTGGGCTGCCCAATTCTCGCAGGTGTGGGCCATCCCCGCAGGGGCGGAGCCGCAGTTGCGGACTCCTGCCCGCAGGTGCGAGCTATTGCTCACAGGTGCGGTCCTTGAGCCGCAGGTGAGGAACTACTGAAGGCAGTGTGTTCTTTTAAACACGGGAAATGTTCATTTTCTCTATTTTTCTTCCACCATTGTCGACTTAGGGATCTTGGGAAAGGGCCAATCCACCTAGCTACTGAAAGGTAAGTGATTTCTACTCTAATATTAGTTTCATACATGAAATCGTAGGTAGATTAACCTCCTAATTAGTGAAAAATCAGGGGTTAGAGTAAAAACCTAGGTTTTATGGAAAATGGGAGAATTACCAAGAAATTTGCCATGGAATCATACAAAACTATATATTAATAATCCTTAGGTTATGGGTAAGTGTTTCCTTCGAAAATTTCCGGAATCCGAGCACGTGGGCCCGAGTGTGTATTTTGAGACATTGCAAAATAGGCTAAATTGGTTAATTAAATAGGGAAATTCCATACTTTTGAGCATAAATTGATGTATTTATATAAATTTGGCTAGTTACGAGACCTTGGGTGACGAGTTTGGAGTTTCGGGCGCATTCTTGACCCGGAAAGTAGGTTCGACACGAGGTGAGTCTCCTTTCTAACCTTGTAAGAGGGAATTGTTCCCATAGGTGATTATAAATAATTGCATGTCCTTATTTTTGGGGGCTACGCATGCACGAAGTGACGAGAGTCTGTGCGTAGCTACTATTATGTTATGTTGGGTAGTTCTAGGACTCACAAGCATGCTTTTATGTGCCTTACATGTGTACCTAAATGTATTTGAGTTGCATAGAATCCTTAAATTTGGTGTGAAAGTATTATGAAGTTATGTTCAAAAATCATATTGCTTAAGTTCTTGCTTTTACGTGCAATCTCTGTTAAATCCCTAATTGTTGAAAAATTATGTGTATTTATTCAGCACCCGCGTCGCATGTATGATTCGTGAGCGGGATAGCCCTACTATTATGTCAACCGCATCGCATGTTCGATTCGCGAGCGGGGTAATAGATGAATCTATAGTTCGAGCCATTCGACCCTTGGCAGTGCACATTTATTTTCGCGACGCTTCGGCCGTATGCTTTCGGTCTATTATGTGCTATATAATTTAATGGAAGTTTGTTGAAATTGTATAAACTGTTTCATGTGAAAAAGGGAATTTAGTACATTATATGCTAGTGAAATTTGACATGCAAAGGTAATTACAACTATACTTGATATTTTCTGACTTTGTGATTACTACGACTGTTATGCCTGCCTAGTTTATGTTATATAGAAATGTTGACCCTAGTAAGTATCACGTCTACTTCTCGTCACTACTTCTTCGAGATTAGGCAGGATACTCACTGGGTACATAACTGTTTATGTACTCATGCTACGCTTTTGTACTTAATTGTACAGGCTCTGAGGCAGGTGCATCTGGGCATTTATCCGGAGCTCGTCCCTGATGTATACTTGGCATGGACTTCTCGGTGAGCTGCTTTCCCTGACGTATCTCTCTGGCAGCACCTTGGAGTTCCTCTTTTCTTTTGCTATGTTTGTATTATTTTTCTTCAGACAGTAGGGAAAACTTGTATTTTCTTTTGGATACCTGTTTCTATTAGATGCCCGTAGACCTGTGACGCCAGTTCCTGGCATGCCCACGTAGTGAATATTCTATTATTTTGGGTTGTAACTATCGGTGGTGTTTACTATATTTGTTGCTCACTTTTGGTCGTCTAAGTCACTAATTTACTTCGAATTTATGCTTTGAAATAAAAACCTCCTAAGTATGGTGAATTATTTATAAATTAAAAAGGGATCACTAGTAAATTAAGGTTGGCTTGCCTGACATCGAAGTTGGGCGCCATCGCGACCTAAATTGGGATTTGGGTCGTGACATTTGCAGTTAGATATTGATGTATTTGGTATGTATGGACTCATGGGAGTGTAAGGGTTCTAGTTTTGTTATTTGTGTTGAGTTCCGAGACGTTGGTCCGGGGGCCGGGTTTCGCCGAATTCGGGATTTGTGATGTAACTTGATAATTTTGATGTGGGCTTCGCTTCTTTAGCATATACTAATGATATAGTGCTGATTTTGGTTAGATTCGGGGCGATTTGTGACCGAGTCGAGAAACAAGGGCATTGCAGAGTAGAGTTTTGGCTTGATTGAGGTAAGTAACTATCCAAACTTGGTTCTGAGGGTTCGAAACACCGAACTAAATGATTTATGACTATCATTGAGGCGACGCGCATGCCAAGTGACGGGCGTGTGGGCGTGCACCGAGTATTTGTGGCCTGGCTCATCCCATGGCATTTTCTAGTAGCTATTACTTATCGATATCTGCACTTCTATTAATGTAGTAATTGTGAACTTGTTAGAAATCATGTTAAGTATAAATGCTAAGCTTCACACCGAAAATGCTGAGACCCGAGTGGTCATATATTACTGTCTCAGTTTGTGATTATTTGATTTCATATACTCAGTCCTGTTATAGCATATCACTTCATACTCAGTTTCAGTATTATTAATTATATGCATACTTATCATTGTTTCGGACTGATGGAGGCATCTGTGATCCATGTGAGTGAGACTGAAGAGTAATGACTGAGTGAGGCCGAGAGCCTGTTATTGAGACAGTTATGAGATCGGACTACACACCGCAGCGATACTTAAATCATGCCTTCATTGGCTTGATATAGCGCTTGGGCCACTAGGGCCCCTCCGGAGTCTTTACACCCCCAGTGAGCGCATTGATGATGAGGGATGGATTTTCTCCGGGCATGGATCTTGTCCGAAGTTGATGTTATGTGAGGGATGGATCTTCCCTGGACATGGACCATGTCCAAAGCTGATGTTACGAGGGATGGATCTTCCCTAGACGTGGATTTTATCTGAGTGTTGTATTCCGGAGATGGATCTTCTCCGTGGGGCTGGACTGGCTTTTTCCTCAGTACCGAGTGACTACGGTCACCGACGATTATGTACATTCCGGGATGGACCTTCCCTGGGTCTGCGAGCCATATACGGTACTGAGTGAACTGCTGTGTGTGGGTTGTGAGCACTATGTGCATTTTTACGCTGTGACATGTTGGCATGCAGAGCATATTGAGGTATATCTAGCATATTCTGTTGTTATTTTCTGATAAACAACATGCCTAAATTTTGTACGCTGATGATTTAATTATTGAGGTTTAGTCCGTCACTACCTCTCAGCCCATAGTTTGGGTTCGTTACTTCTGAGTTGGTGTACTCACGTTACCACCTGCACCTTGTGTGCAGATCCAGGTATATCGGGACCCGGTAGTGGTTGCTGAGTGACTGCCAAAGTTTCTTTCGGAGTTGTCGAGGTAGCAGCCGGCGATCGCAGCCTCGCCTTCTCCTTCTCTATCTTCCTATTGCACTTTTATTATTTGAGGCTATGTTGTCCAGTTTGTATTTTGACATTCTTATGTTGTAGCAGCTCATGACTCGGTGACACTAGATCTGGGATCGGGGTTCTTTTATTAATGTTATTAATAATGTCCAAATCTTAGATGCTTTATAAAAGCGAGACTCTTGTTGTAAATGTGGTGATTTTTCTGAAAATAACTTTTAATAATTGAAACGCGTGGCTTGCCTGATTTCACGATAAGCGCCATCACGATCCCTAAGGTTGGGAATTTGGGTCGTGACAAGTTGGTATCAGAGCTCTATGTTAAATAGGTCTCACCAGTCATGAGCAGGTTTAGTAGAGTCTTGAGGATCGGTATATAGACGTCTGTACTTATGTTCGAGAGGCTTCAGAACCTTTAGGAAAAATCCCACATTCTTGAACTCTTGTTGTGTGAACCCATTAATTCAACCTGAAGCGTAATTCTTTGAAATCTTTTCATGTATTCGAACACGGACGTGAGCGCTCGGTATCAGCTGTGCATCGATGGCTTGTGACTTCCATGAATGAGATGTGATTTTAGTATGTTTGGGGCTAGTCTGGAGGACTTGAGGCCGGATTTTGTCTGTGGCTTGAGTGCCGAGATTTCATTTGTGTGAGCACATGTATTTGGGGACTTATATATCCGTTGGTGTCCTTATTGACGAGACTTGGTGACTAGATGACTATGTGGTGAGTGTGATTTAAGGGTGAGATGTGTTTATATTGCTTGATTGTGACAAAAAGGGATTGGTTGGATATGTAGCAAGAACTGTTGAGTGTTTGACTTCTGTCTGGAGTTGGCATATGGCCTCGAGTCGTGAGTGTATGGGAAGACCTCTTATGTTGTTTTGTAGCAAGTTCTCTTTTACCAGTAATTGATATATGTTGAAATTTGAGTTTAGATCACTTGTGGGAGTTGGCATGGCTATTGCAATGGTGAATGCGATGTTGGAGATGATTTGGGATGCTTAATGGTTTGAGTTATGTATGAGCTTATGAAGGATTTAGTTGAATCCCACTACGGTATTGTGGCAGTGATAGCGTATGGGCATTGTGAGTTACTGTTTGTTTTGATCTATGACTTTGAGCCAAGTGGGGGAGTCTGCTAATGATTAGTTAGTTGACCGATTATGTGCTGTATTGGTTTCAGTTTGGGGTATACTGGTGGATCAGGTATGACCTGTAGAGGTGGAGTTTGTGAATGACTCGAGTAATTCTGGATACAGGTTGTATTATACTCTATGGGGATATGAGTCTTATTGCATGATTGAGTTGTTATTTGTAAAGGAAGTAGTGTGCGTAAAGTAGGAATTTGCTTGGTTGCCTAGGGGTGTGGGTTACTCCCTTGGGTGTTGGTGTGGTAATGGGGTACATGTCATTCGATTTACTTGATCAGTTTAATCGAGATTTGTGTAGAGTGGATGACTCTCGATATTGGATCTGATGGGTTCAAGTTTATATGTAACAATTGTGAATCTTCAGGATGTGTATTTGGCTAGAAACTGAGGTCTACATTGGAGGGTGTCGATACTGGTGACATTTCTACATTATCGTGTATTCTTCATATCAGTATTAGGAAGGTGAAGGTAATGGCATTAGATTCGCAGGAAGTCTCTTCGGGGTAAGTATTTTGAATGTGGTGCTTCTAGGGATATTTGAGAGAGTATTTAGCGGCTTATGAGCTTTAGACTATATGGTCTTATGCTTTGGTCTCGTGTGGTGAGTCTAGGTTGAGAATTTCAGTATTATGACAAGGAGAATTATCAATTTGATGGTAAGTCAGAAGGAACTTAGATAAACAGGACAACTTTGTAGTGGGTCGGATCGGCATGGTAAGGGATATGATTAGTTCTTTGGGTGCTTATGAGGCAATGAGTTTCTACATGTGTTTCCTAGCAATGCTCTTGGGTGTTGGTGACCTGCGTAGCATGGTTGAGTTAGAAGCATTCAGTTCTGACGGTTTGGTGTTGTACAAATTGGATTCGGTAGTTCCTGATAGTTTCTACCACGGTTAGAGATGTGTATTTTCTACTGGCGTGAGGATCATGAGAGGTATAGTGATTTTGCTTCTAGATGGGATCAAATGTAAGTTCTTGGCTAGTTGGGTACGTAGTTTCTTGAGGCCCCGAAGGGGTTATGAAGTTTCCATATTTATCATAGGATGGCATGGCATATGCGGTACGTTGTGTAGAGTCAAAATTTGCATGTGTGAGTTCACGGTTCAGTTCTAGAAGGAAGGTCAAAATTCTTAGGCAGCATTGGTAGTTTCAGATGACTAAGTAAATGTCATCTATTGGTGGCTTGAAGTATTTCATGTGGACCAGCGTTTCGATGGGATCACTCATTGTAGCGGAGTTATGTGGAGGTATGATCCTCGGTGTCAGATTCGTGTGGTTTGGTTTTACGATGAGCATGGTGTTGTGATGATAATTATTAATGGCGGAATAGTCCTCTCGTGTGAATCTTTTCTATGATTTGAGTTCGTGGGATATTACTATTGAGTGCACGAGTTGCACAGGTTATGGCTTTGGATTGTATATATGCGTCATGTCATCAAAGTGGTCGTGTTGGACGAGAAGAGGTCATTGGGCCTAGAATGAATACTACCAGAGTTGACTACAACATGGTTGGAAGGATGGCATCGAAAGTTAGCTTAGAAATATGCTATAGTTTCTGTTGGAGAAAGGGGGGATCTCCATGACTGGCTGGTCAAACGAATGGTTTCTAGTTCTACGTGTTTCTTTCATCATTGGCAGTATATGAAAGTGTTAGAGCGAGACATTCTTTATGAGAGATTATGTACAGGTATTGGGTTGTTTTGAGCAGCTAATGTGATTAGGAGTTATCGCTATGAGTGTTTGAGTCATGCGGTATATTATGTGATTACATCTGGGTTACGGATATGGCTTGACACAATATGTTTAAACTTATTCAATTTGTAGTTTTGGAATTTTGATCTCGTAAATTATTTAAGAAGTGGGAAAAATTGGTTCTAAGGTTTATAGGTCAGGTTGGATTTTGAAATTTCGATTGTGTTGTGCTATTGGACCTATATGGGATAGGGTGACGTGGGATCACCCCCGAGTATGTGCATGGTAGGCTACACGGCATTTTGGTTGTGTTTGGAACAACTCTAGGCACGTTTTAGGACGAACGTATGTTTAAGTGGGGGAGAATGTAACGACCCGGTCGGTCGTTCCGTGAGATTAGCCCTGTTTTCCCTGTTTTAGCTTTTTCATGTGTTAATTAACTTAATTATGATGTGTTGGGCCGGTTGGTTCGGGTTCAGAGTGGTCATGGTGAGAAATGAGACACTTAGTCTCTTAAGTTAGCCTTGTAGTTAGAAAAGTCAACTGGAAGTTGACTATTGGGTAAACGACTTCGGAATGTAGATTTTATGGCTCGGATAGATTCGTTAGGTGATTTGGGACTTAGGGGTGTGTTCGGAATGTAGTTTTGATGTCTGGTGTAGAATTAGGCTTGAATTGGCGAAAGTTAGTTTTTGGCGATTTCTGGTCGGCAGTGGAAAATAGGCTATCGGGGTCGGAATGGAATTCCAGAAGATGGAGAAGGTTTGTAATGTCATTTTGGATATGTGTGCAAAATTTCAGGTTAATCGGAAGTGTTTTGGATGGTTTCAGCATCCTTGGTGGAATTTAGAAATTTCAAAGTTCATAGGCTTGAATTTGATGTGATTTTGGTGTTTTTGCGTTGTTTTTGGTGTTTCGAAGGCTCGACTAATTTTGAATGAGGTTATGGGATGTGTTGGCATGTTTGGTTGGGATCCCGAAGGGCTCGGGATTGATTTCGGATGGTTAGCGGAGATTTGGACTTGGAAAAATGCAGCAAAGCTGCTGCTGGTGCCAATTTACTGGTGTGTCCGCACCTGCGGATTGGGGACCGCAGGTGCGATAGTCGGAGGAGCAGGAGGCGACCGCAGAAGTGGAGAAGGTCGCAGAAGCGGAGTGTTTGACCGCACTTGCGGGCTCGCAGGTGCTACGCATGGGGCGCATGTGCGGAATCTGGGGAGTTAGTGAGAGTCGCAGGTGCGACGCCTTGACCACAGGTGCGGTCCTACAGGCGCGTGAAATGGGCCGCAGGTGCTGAATCCCTAGGCAGAGCATATAAATTCCAGCCTTCGCGAATTTTCTCATATTTCACCATTTTTGGAGACGGGTTTGGAGCTTTTTAAGGGATTTTGAAGAGGGATTCAAGGGGAACTCATTGAGGCAACGTTTTTTAACCTAATACTCGATTCTATGTTGATATTTGACTGATTGATCATGAAATTTATGGGAGTTAATGGTGTAATTGAGGGGTTAGAGCTTGGAAACTTGAGACTTTGATTTAAGGATTTGAGGGGTCATTTGCAGTCGGATTTTGATGTATTTGGTATGTATGGACTCGTGGGAGTGTAAGGGTTCTAGTTTTGTGATTTGTGTCGAGTTCCGAGACGTGGGCCCGGGGGAAGGGTTTGGCCGAATTCGGAATTTGTGATGTAATTTGATAATTTTTATCTGGGCTTCGCTTCTTTAGCATATACTAATGATATAGTGCTGATTTTGGTTAGATTCGGGGCGATTTGTGGCCGAGTCGAGCAGCAAGGGCATTGCTGAGTAGAGTTTTGGTTTGATTGAGGTAAGTAACGTTTCCAAATTTGGTTAGGAGGGTTCGAAACCCCGAGCTAAATGATTTATGACTATAATTGAGGTGACGAACATGCCAAGTGACGGGCGTGCACCGAGAATTTATGTCCTGGCTCATCCCATGGCATTGTCTAGTAGCTATTACTGATCTATATCCGCACTTCTATTAATGTAGTAATTGTGAACCTGTTAGAAATCATGTTAAGTATAAATGCTAGGATCCACGCCGAAAATGCTGAGACCCGAGTGGTCGTATATTACTGTCTCATTTTGTGATTATTTGATTTCATATACTCAGTCCTATTATAGCATATCACTTCATACCTCGGTCTTAGTATTGTTAATTATATGCATACTTATCATTGTTTCGGGCTGATGGAGGCATCTGTGATCCATATGAGTGAGACTGGAGAGTAATGACTGAGTGGGGCTGAGAGCCTATTATTGAGATAGTTATGAGATCGGAATGCACACCGCAACGATACTTGAATCATGCCTTCGTTGGCTTGATATAGCGCTTGGGCCACTAGGACCCTTCCGGAGTCTTTACACCCCCAGTGAGTGCATTGATTATGAGGGATGGATTTTCCCTAGGCATGGATCTTGTCCGAAGCTGATGTTATGTGAGGGATGGATCTTCCCTAGATATGGATCTTGTCCGAAGCTGATGTTACGAGGGATGGATCATCCCTGGACATGGATTTTGTCCGAGTGTTGTATTCCGGAGATGGATCTTCTCCGTGGGGCTGGACTGGCCTTTTCCTTAGTACCGAGTGACTACAGTCACCGATGATTATGTACATTCCGAAATGGACCTTCCCTGGGCCTGAGAGCTATATACGGTGCTGAGTGGACTGTTGTGTGAGGGTTGTGAGCACTATGTGCATTTTCACGCTGTGACATGTTGGCATGCAGAGCATATTGAGGTATATCTAGCATATTCTGTTGTTATTTTCTGATAAACTGTGAACATGCCTAAATGTTGCACGCTAATGATCTAATTATTGAGGTTTAGTCCGTCACTACCTCTCAGCCCATAGTTTGGGTTCGTTACTTCTGAGTTGGTGTACTCACGTTACCACCCGCACCTCGTGGGCAGATCCAGGTACATCGGGACCCGGTAGTGGTTGCTGAGCGGCTGTCAGAGTTTCTTTCGGAGTCGTCGAGGTAGCAGCCGGCGATCGCAGCCTTTCCTTCTCCTTCTCTATCTTCCTATTGCACTTTTATTATTTCAGACTATGTTGTCCAGTTTGTATTTTGACATTCTTACGTTGTAGCAGCTCATGACTTGGTGACACTAGATCTGGGATCGGAGTTCTTTTATTAATGTTATTAATGATGTCCAAATCTTAGATGCTTTATAAAAGCGAGACTCTTGTTGTAAATGTGGTGATTTTTCTGAAAATAACTTTTAATAAGTGAAACGCGTGGCTTGCCTGATTTCACGATAGGCGCCATCACGATCCCTAAGGTTGGGAATTTGGGTCGTGACTAGGACCGAAAAAATCAGGTGTCATGTGGAAGTTAGCAAAGAAAACCTTGAACGACGATAAATCAGACAACAAACGAGAAATCTACCAAAAGAGACACAAACATTTAATGTGGTGCGGTCAATTGACCTACATCCACGATGGAGATGAGCAGTCCACTATAATTATATAGAGTACAAAATAACGAGAGAGCAACCTCACGAAGAGGAAAGCACAAATGACGCACTAACACTTCTCCCATAAAGTCTCTCTCCCCCTCCCTAAACACGACTCAAACACCATATGGCTACACTGTAGATGCTATTGAATGAGTAGGAAGGATCCTTAATTTATAGAGGTCCAAATATTTTCCTACAAGAAAAAGGACTAGCCAAACATGGATGAATTATAATTTCCTTCTACAAAAAGGAAAACTCAATTATGGTAAATATGTTGTCCTTTCCTTTGAGAAATAGAAAAATCAAACATGGTTAGAAAATTCGGACAACCCTTAACAATCGTTATATATATTAAAGCAATAAAGTTACCATATATAATTATCATTGTGGTTAAGCCAAGTGACATACGGAGAAAAAGTCACTTGGCATTTTAGGATAAATAATTCGGAAAAACTTAATGACAATCTATAAAGAATTCGAATTGATAATCCAATTCTAATCAATGAAATTTCCAAATGGTAACTTTGTACCGTAATAAGAAAGGAGCTTATATTGTGGAATCTGTTCGCAAGTACATTTATTAATTGAATTTTCATCCAACTAAAATTAAGTGCTTAAAAAATTAAATTAATAGCATTGCTTTAGTATAATCAAATTAATTGAATTTTACATGTATACAAATTAAAAGCCAAACCTTTTAGCATCGATTTATATTTTTGAAGAAAAAATTAAAAATATTTGAGTAGTGTAAAGTTATTCCCAAACTACATTTTATATTTATATCGTTTTCATATTACATAAAAATCAAAATTACACAAATGAATTTGAGCTAAATTACATAAATGAAGGTGACCATCTAATCTAAGATAGGTGATTTTATGGATGATTTTGAGTTGAGTTTTATTTTCTGTATGGTTAGGAACTAGAAATTATGAAAGGACCTTTTGAGTTAGTAGCACTAACTGAATAGAGAGTATCAGTAGTTTCATAGTAAATTAACATAGCTATGTATATTTTGAAAAAAATTAAATTATAATTTAGTTTTAAACGTGATAATTAGAAGATAAAAATATTTGAATATAAATATAATTTTTTTTTTTTGCTTATGGCACGTACAAAAGTAATAGTTATTAACAAAATCAGTAGTTTTATGATAAAATCATAAAATAAGAGAGTAGTCAAGCTTAATATTAAGTTAAGTGGCGTACTGAAAAAAGTCACTTGGTATTTTTAGGACAAAATCCAAAAATATTTAGAGACAATATCTAATAAGAATTAAGGCAAATTAGATTTGATCAAATTTAATTTAAAGGTATAAATCAATTAAGATTGACTTCTATTTTCGTTGCAAATAGATTAAAAAACTTTCCAAAAATAAGAATTTCTATTTTAGTAATTATTTACTAACCACATAATTCATTTTCTTTCATTTCATAATTATTTAGAAACATCATGTAAAAAAAACCGATAGTGGAACTATTGTTGTAAAAAAAAGTCACTTTGGATATGAGTAATAAGGATTGATACCCAGGATTGATATCTTATGACATAAGGATTGATACCCAGGCATCAGTTTATATTATGGATGACATTGCATCAGAGACTAGCAACGGTAGATAGACTATGCAAATGGGGGATCACAGTAGCAAATGAGTGTGTTTTATGCACAATTGATATAGAGAGAACTTTGGAACATTTGTTCTTTAAATGTTCATACTCAAGATTTATATGGGAAAAGCTGCTGAAACTATTTGAAGTCAATCGAACAGTAGGAAGCTGACATGAGGAAACTGCTTGGATGTCAGCTAAAACAAAGAGCAGAAAAGCAATTTGGAAGATGTTGGGCAATGCATTTGCAGCAACATTATATCAAATATGGAGGGAAAGAAACTATAGAAGATTTCAGCAGACAAACAAAAAAGTAGGGATATAGTTAGAGAAATTGTATTATATTTACATATTAAAGGTGAGAGCTATTGTAAATGGAGAGGAGTCTTAATAAAGATAAATAGATATCCATGCTAGTATAGATATTAAGTTCCGGTTGTGGAACTTAAGTGTCAAAAGAGGTTATTTTTGTAAGACCCGACTCTAGAGTCCAATGAGCGGGTGAATATACATATTTTACTTGGTTAAATAAAAATTTTGAAGAAGTGAAATTTATTAAGAAGCCACGTGGGAACCTTATTAAATTGAAATTAAACTATATGTTGTACTACACAGATTTTTCGGGAAACAAACATTTAATCATCCCATTTTTATCGGCTCTTTATATAAAATTTTCTTTACATAAAGTTAATTCTATTTTTTTAGGATTAATAAATTAAAACACCTGTTCTACATATATTCTATACCTTCTTATCACTATCTCTTCCTTAAAAAATTTGCCAAAATATTAATATTAATATTAATACAATAACAATAATAATAATAATAATAAGATTAATCTGTATATCTTATATTATTTTCTTAAACCATATCAACTCAATTCTTTTTCAAGCTTTTGAATGGAAAAACAAACAAATAAAATCTTATCCAAGCTTTTGAATAGGAAAGGAAAACTACAAGGACGAAAAAATACGTCAAGTTTTTGGTGAAGCATAAGAAAAAGTATTATTGATAAGAAATTTTTTTATTAACAATATTGGTAGATGTTTTGCAAAAATAATAAAAAACTTATCTCTTTTTAGTTTTGATGAATTAAAAATTGTAATTAGGAAAAAAATTATTATTTAATAAAAAAACTAATAAACTATTATAGTAGAAAAGAATGTATGAGAAGATGGAATAAACATAATATGAATATTTATACTTTAAATCAATTAAATATAACAAAAGGTACGTAAATAGTACTCAAGAAATTTATTGACAAATTTAGACAATTAAAAATTTAAACAGTATAACATAAGTTTAAAAAAGTAAAAATATTTTTAGAGTAAGAAAATATATATCTATTTTATAATAAAAGAAAAATAGTGACAAAATACTAGGACAATTGACAAGTTAATAAAAAGTCACATCAGTAAGAAATAAATAGTATTAAGTACTTGCTAATTTATTAAAGAACTAAATAAGAATCAAATAATTTATTTGATTACCATATGATGTGTATCCTTTAAATTTATATAGGTTTTTTTTATATTTATGCACACTGCATTACAAAATAAAATAGCAACTAAATTTTATTAAAACAATATTAAATCATATTATAATTTCATAAGACTAATACTCTATCAAAATATCCGCGCATAGCGCGGGTTCTAACACTAGTTACTTATATAGTTGTTTGTCGGTGATTGAGACTATCAGTGAGACATGTTTAAATGGTAAAAATAGCACGTGCTAGCTAATTTCGGACTGGTAATTGAAAAATTACCACTATTTTGCTGTAACACAGAAAGTTTCATCATAATATATTGGAGATTGGTGCACCTGTATAAAAACTTCCAGAATATTATGCTAGAACTCCAGCACATGAAAAGTTCCGGCATAATATACCGGAGAATGGAGCACTTGTGTATGAACTTTCACCATATAATGTTCGACCAGTATATCATGCTGGAACTCCAGTATATTATGATGGAGTTTCAGTATATATATCCAGTATATTATGCTGGAAGTTCACATATAAAAAAATTGAACTCCGGTATATTATGCTGGAATATTTTTCCGGATTTTGAACAGTGTTTTCGTTCAGATTTATCTTTACATGGAAAATTGCAAAATTTCAATTGTAACGACCCGACCGGTCATTTTGAGCTCTAACACGCCGTTCAGCGGGTTGAGACCGTTAGCTTCGTTTCAGGTATTATGACCCGTGGGTGTGGTCGGAATTGAATTTCAGGAAGTTTAGAGTTGATTTGGAAAGAAAATTCTCAATTCGGAAGCCTTAAGTTGGAAATTTTGAGGAAACGACCTCCGAATCAGGATTTGAAGGTTCCAGCAGGTTCGTATGATGATTTCGGACTTGGGCGTATGTCCGGATCGGGTTTTGGATAACCCGGGAGCGTTTCAACATATATTGTAGAAGTCAGCATTTTTGAAGGAATTTCCTAAGTTTGGCTTGAAGCACATTTCAGTGATATTGATGTCCGTTTCGGATTTCGAGTCTAGGAATAGCTTCGTATGGTGATTATAGAGTTGGGAGTGCGATTGGAAGTGAATTCGGATGTCCGAAGGTCATTTTGAAGTCATTTGGCTGAAGATAGAAATTTGAAGGTTTTTGAGAAATTCGACCGGAAGTGAAAATTTTGATATCGAGGCCGGAATGCGATTCCGGAAGTTGGAGCAAGTCCGTAGTGTCGAATACGACTTGTGTACAAAATTTGGGGTCAACCGGAGGTGATTTGATAAGTTTCGACATCGGATGTAGAAGTTGGAAATTTCTAAATTCATAAAGTTGGGATTTGGGTGCGATTCGTGGTTTCGATGTTGGTTGATGTGATTTGAGGCCTCGAGCAAGTCTGCATTATGTTTTGGAACAAGTTGGTATAATTGGACGGGGTCCCGGGGGCCTCGGGTGGCTTCCGGGTGGTTGACGGATCAACTTTGAGAGTTTGAAGAAGGCTGAGGTTGCTGTCATCTGGTGTGACCGCACCTGCGAGGCTTGGGCCGCAGGTGCGGCTATGGCGCCGCAGGTGCGAAGATGTGGTGGTCTGGCTTGGAGTACATGTGCGATGATATATTCGTACCTGCAAAGTCGTAGATGCGGGTTATGGGGCGCAGGTGCGAAGTTGGCTTGAGCTGAGGAAAGGCGCAGGTGCGGAGGTTTTGTCGCACCTGCGGAATCGCAGGTGCGAGTGTTGGATCGCAGGTGTGAAAAATGGCGTGGGCAGAATGTTCTAAAACCGAAATTTATTGGCCATTTCATCATTTTTCCTCTTGGCATGGGCGATTTTGGGAGGCTTCAAGAGAGGATTTCTTCATGCAATGATAGGTAAGTAATTTCTTCATGTTTTTAAGATTAATACATGTTATATGCATGGATTAAACATGAAAGATTGTGGAAAATTGGGAAATTTTGAAGAAAACCTAGAAATGGTAATTTAGATTTTTAGCCACGAATTTGAGCATGGAATTTAGTGTAAATTTTATATTTGAACTAGTAAAGCTATGGGTAGAATATATCCTCTAGAAATTTCGGATTCCGGGCACGTGGGCCCGAGGGCATTTTGGTCATTTCACTAAGCGGGGTTGGGAAATTATATAATTTGTAATTGTTGCAAATATTAAAGTATATTTTCATTGGTTGCCATTATTTGGATAGTTTTGGGTCGTTGTGCGTCCGTTGGAGTCGTCGGAAGGGCTTGAAAGCCGGTTATGGAATTTCGAAGCGAGGTAAGTCTCCTTTCTAACTTTGTGAGAGGAAATTGTCCCCTTAGGTGAATTAATTAAGTATGTGCCATTATCTTCGGGGGCCACGCACGCACGAGGTGACGGGGGTCCGTGCATAGCTACTATTATGCGATGTCCGGGTAGTCTAGGGCCCACTAGCATGCCTTACGTGTTGTACCTGTGATCCTGCCTGTAATAATAAACTGCTAATATAATCGAAATCGTAATTGAATATCTGAGGGAGACTAGAGTTTATTTTCTTAATCATCTTGAAAGAGAATTTATTCCTCCGTGGATAATTGTATACCTGGTAGGGTTATATTATGGAATATCATTAAACTTGGCAAATGAGTTTAAAAATAAAGATTTAAAAGCTATATTTCATGTTCCTTTAAGAAGAATTTTACCACTTTCCTGAGAAAAACTGCTTTCTTGATAAAAATACGGATTTATTATGTGGATATATATGAGCACCTGAGTCGCAGGTATGAATTGCGAGCAGCCTAGCCTTATTATTTATATGTATAAATGCGTCGCATGATCGATTCGCGAGCGGGGCAGATAGATGCATCTATGGTTCGAGCCGTTCGACCCTAGGCAATGCACAATTTATTATTGTAGGTCCGCGCCGTTCGACCCTCGGCATTTCTTGCGCATGATATTTACTGCGTAGTTGCTATGATTTTCGCCTGATTACTGGCCTGGAATTTTAAGTTGTCAGTTGAAATGACAGAGATTTAAAGTAATTTAAAATTTTGGAAGAAGTTGTTCCTTGCCGTTGATTAATTGTTATTTGATTAAATCACCTATGTTGATTAATTGTTAATAATATGACGAAAATATAAAGTTTTAAATGGGAACGGAGTTGATAATATTTATTCCTGATTATAATAAATTGCCTATGATAATCATGCTTAGTGTCACACTTGGATATTCTAAATTGACCTTTAGCAAATGTCTAATTTGACTTCTCGTCAGAACCTCTCTGAGGTTAGGCGGGCGACTTACTGAGTACACGTTGTATTTGTACTCATGCTACACTTGCTGTGCATTTTATTGCACAGGTACTTTCATAGAGATGTGGAGGATTGGAGACTTAGGCGAGTTGCATCATCCGGAGGCGATCCACAGCTGACAGAGTCTCCCCCATACTGTATTACATTATTTTAAGTTCCTTGTCCACTTGTATTTCAGACAAGCTTTGTGGAAATTGTAAAATTCTTAGAAATTTCTCATGTACTTGTGACACTGGGTTCTGGGATGTGTTGGAATATATTTGTTAAAATAGGACTATTTAAACCATTATATTTACTTAACAGATTTTATTTAGTTAATATGTAATTAAAGTGAAAGGAAATGCTTTTTCATAAATGTTAAAACCGGAAATTATTTCAATCAATTAATGATTGGCTTGCCTGACAATGATGTCCGGCGCCATCACGACCTTATGGATTTTGGGTCGTGACATCAATTACTTTTGAGACAATGGCTAGTTTTCAATTACCACTTGTAAATCTGGCTATTTTTGAATTTCACCCGTTTAGATCTAGCCACTTGAATCATGATTTACAACCTTGCAGAATATCTCGGTCCCCAATTTTTCACATCTTCACTTCTTTTAACTTTTACAAATGGATTATAATCTATTATATATATATTCTTCTTTCTCTAATATTAGCCTTTAACAATTGATTATTATGTACAATCGATTTTTTTTTGGTCGGAAAGATGTAGTAATATTATATAACTAAACTTGTATAGTAGAGTAGTTCACAGGATGGCTTAGAGGCATCGTAGTACATAAGTTAGTTTCACAACATATGGATCCCTCATGGGAACCATTGCTAAAAACAGAACTAGAACTAGATAGTGTCCTATTACATGAGTAAGATGATAAAGTGCCAGAAAGCACAGAGAGCAATTGCGGCGAGCTGGTGGAGTTATACTTGATAAGACTCCTTTGTAATGAACCGTTATGGTCCCGATTATAGGAAGCATGTGCAGAAGGTGGTGGGGTCCCAAAAATGATGCAACTTTCATTTGCATGCATGGCTCCAAATGTGGCTAAACTGTCAGCAACACCATTTTGCTCCCTGTAGATCTGTTGTAGACATGGGCTATCCAACTGTAGGAGCAACAACCTGTAGTCGTTCATGATATTAGTGTACTGAATAGAAGGTAATGTAAGCATACATATGATTTGTTGGGTATCCATCTCAATGTTGAGGGGGTAGAGATGATGTCTAACTGCAATTTTTAGTCCCATGAGTAATGCAAGTAGTTCTGTCTGGAGTATTGTACCTGTTTTAGATTTACCTGAGTAGCCCATAATCCAGCTGCCTTGTGTATTGCGAAAAACTCCTCCAATACCATATGAATTGTTGGAGGATATGCATGAACCATCAAAGTTAAGTTTATAGGTATTTGCATTTGGCGGATGCCATTTAATATATATAGGGGTGACCGGTGTAACGACACGGTCGGTCGTCCCGTAGAAATTACATTATTATTACTGTTATTGACTTGTCATAGGTTAGATATACTGTTATCGATGTGTTAGAGTTGGTAGGCTTGAAATCGGAATGGTTGTAGTGAGAGTTTAGTCGCTTAGTCTTTAAAAATAGCCTTGAAGTTGGAAAAATCAACTGAGAGTTGCCTTATTGGTAAACGACCTCGGAATGTGGATTTTATGGCTCAGATAGCTTCGTTAGATGATTTGGGACTTAGGAGTGTGTTCAGAATATTTTGGTGAGGATCGGTGTAGAATTAGGCTTGAATTGGCGAAAGTTAGTTTTTGGTGATTTTCGGTCGGCAATGGAAAATAGGCTATCAGGGTTGGAATGGAATTTTCAGAATTTGGAAGAGGTTCGTAATGTCATTTTTGATATGTCTGCAAAATTTCAGGTCAATCAGATTTGTTTTGGATAGTTTCGGCATCGTTGGAGGATTTTGGAAACTTCAAAGTTCTTAGGCTTTAATTTGATGTGATTTTAGTGTTTTGATGTTATTTTTAGTGTTTCGGGAGTGCAACTAAGTTTGAATGATCATATATGAGGTGTTGGTATGTTTGGTTGGGGTCCCGAGGGGCTCGGGATGGTTTTGAGTGGTTAACGGGGAGTTTGGAGTGCTTGTGTTGCTGCTGAAGTTGCTGGTGCTGGTGTAACCGCACCTGCGGATGGGTCATCGCAGGTGCGGGCCCACAGGAGCGGAAGGAGGCTCCGCAGGTGCGAAATTTGGCCAGCCAGAGACGAGGTCGCAGATGCGGATAGTGGGCCGCACCTGCGAAGTTACAGGTGCGGAGTTAGGCCGTTTAATAAAAAGTCACAGGTGCTGTTGTTTTGACTGCAGGTGCGAGACATGGGCCGCAGGTGCGGAACCCCTGGGCAGAAAGTATAAATTAAAACCCTCCACGACCATTAGACCTTTTAACACCATTATTTGTACGGACAAAGAGCTTTGGGGGCGATCTTTGAAGAGGGAAATCAGTGTTCTTCATAGAGGTAAGTGTTTTGATCATTAAAATTCGTTTATGGGTGATTATAGAACACAATCTCAGCATTTAATTCATGAAAATCGGTAGAAAAAGGTGGGTTTAGGGCTTGAGATTATGAGACCTTTAGGGATTGGTTTGAGGGGTCAAATGAACTCTGATTTTAGTGTTCTTTATATGTACGGACTCGTGGGATGATGAAGAACATTTTGGTATAAAATTTGTTGGGTTCCGAGACACGGGCCCGGGGGGCAGGTTTTGACTAATTTCGGGTTTTGAGCTGAAATTGGTACTTTTCAATTGGAATTCATTCCTTAAGCATAAATTGATGATAAAAATCTGAACTTGGTAGATTCGGAGCACTCAGAGGCCGAATTTAAAGGCAAAGGCATTGCGGAATTGGCACATATTGCATGAACTTGGTAGATTTGGAGCACTCAGAGGTCGTGATGGCACCCAACAGCGGGGTCAGACACATATAAGCATGAGATTTGAAGGTATGGTGCAAGTTATCCTCTTTCACTCTCGTATATGAGATTTACCATATTTGACTAGTTTATTTCTTGTATATTAACCTTATAGGCATGGAGGTTATGAAGAGGATTTCAAATACGGACCAAGAAACTAAAGAGTTGCAGGCCGATGTTGATAATTGGAGAGCACAATATGACAGCCTAAGGATTGACATGAATGCTTTAGAAGAGGAAAGGAGTACCTTGAAGCGGCAGATGAGACCCATGGCAGCAGAACTGGCAGTGGAGAGGGCTTCTTGCAGTCAGGCTGATAAAGATAAGAGTGTTCTGGAGTCTTCATTCGCGGAGCAGCTGTCCCGTGCCTCAGAGGAGATTAGATACTTGAAGAATTTGGGGAAGAAGGAGGAATACTCAGGCAAGCTCGTGCAATCACTCACTCGTACTCAAGAAGACCTTCGTAGGGCTTTAGACAAAGATCAAACTTTAGAGGAGTCGATTGTTCCATTAAGGGCCGCCCATGAAGCTGCAGAAGATGAGAAAGACGATTTGAGAGTGAGCTTCAAGTATGGGCAAAGGATTATGAAGATTTGGAAGAGGTGGCTGCTGTCGATGTGAGCTGGGCGTATATGAATTCTCGCCTTGACACATTGATGGAAATGAATCAAGAGGGTTTTGACCTTAGTGCTGAAATAGCCAAAACTAAGGAAGCCATGGAGAAGGCTCAACAAGGTCATAACCTCTCTTCACCTGATGGTGAGATTCCAGCCGCTCATGCCTCTTCATCTCCAGTTGCTCCCGCTCCTTCTGCCACTGAAGTCAACCCCTCTCTTGAAAAGATTTAGTTGGTTTATCCCTTTTTTTTTCTTTTTCTTTGTATCAATTGGTGGTTACCCCCAGTCCCATCAGGGGTAATTTTGGATTTCCTTAAGTCCCCAAATGACAACTTAGGGGAACCACAATGTATATAAATTTTTTATACGGCTAAGTATAAGTTTAGTACTTAGTTTTAGCCGTTTTAATATATAAATATTAATTCGACTTTTGTTGAGTTTCTGTTTCACTCTTTAAGTCTTTTGCATGCTTCATTTTTCGAGATTTTAGTTTTACCTTCGAGTTTTGCATGGGGAATGCTTTAGACTACTCGTACCTTTTTTGTAATAGGCACGATTTCATATCAAATGTGTTCCTTTTTGTAGTAGGCATAGTTTATGGAAGAAGGCCCTTTATAATTGACATGAAGAAGACGTCTCAACTTCATGATAATGCAATAGAGTGATAGGAATTTTACAAATGTTTAAGAATGTTTCCAAGGAAAGTTTTTTGTTTGAACTTCCATGACATTTTACATGTGTTTGGTTATCGTCTAAACCTCATGTTTGCAACTGTTTTTGTTTAACAGATTTGATATACTCTTGTATTTTGTAATTGTTTTTCATAGGCAACAGTTTTTCGATATTAATACAAGGAAACAACTATTTTTTTACTAGTAACAGTTTTTATAAAGATTGGGTTTTTTACCCGCAACTGTTTTGGAAACAGTTTTTTAATAAGTACGAGGGAAATGCTTTCTTATTCGTAATTGTTTTTATTTGATAACAGTTTTTTGAACAAATACAAGGATTTAGATCTTTCATCCATAACTGTTTTATTCGAGAATAGTTTTTTGAATGAGTACATTGATGATGATCTTTTACCCCTAACTGTTTTTTTACAACAACTTTGAATAAGTATAAAGATGTACATTTCATTCTCGTGACTAATATTTTTCCTTTCAACCTGAATATGTTCGAAGGTTTTTGCTTTTTGAATTGGGATTTGTATTTGGATGGCTCTTTTGATTTCTTTCGATTCTCCTCGTGTCACTTGTCTCGTTGTGTAGATGGGTCTTCAGGCTCGAGCTTTTGACTTTTTGATAGTCTTATTTGCTTCGTCTTAGCCTTCCATAATGTATAGTCCCCCAAGTGTTTGAGATTTGAAGAATGAAATCTTGAACACTTGATTATTCCTTCCTTGAGGTCCTTTTCCTGAAAAGGAAAAACATTCTGGACTCGAAGGTATATAGTTTTCTAGATGATGACTGCTTAACCCTTTTAAAATGTCCATCAGAAAGTGTAACCCTAGACTGAGAATTGTGTTATTTCCCCGCGTCTTTGCAGGTTTAATATCATCATCTGGTGATGGGTTAGCTTTGTGCCTATCATCTAAAGAAGTTAGTAAAAATTTTAAATGTTCAAAATAAAATTGAATGTGTGATACCTGACGGTGGGTATTATTTTATTTTAGAAGTAATACTTCTTTAGATGGATGGCGTTCCAGCTTGTTGGTAGAACTCTGCCGTCCATAGCTTCCAACTCATAGGCGCCTTTCCCAGCTATGCCTCAGATTTTGTAAGGTCCTTCCCAGTTTGGATTTAGCTTTCCTGCACCTGCTTCTTTCGTTGATTGAAAGACTTTTTTGAGGACAAAGTCCCCAATCTTAACGTATCTGAGATGAGCTTTACGATTGTAATAACGCTCTATGATTTGCTTTTGAGCTGCCATCCGTATCAATACTGATTCTCTCCGTGGTTCGAGCAGGTCCAGGTTGGTCCTTAATTCGTCATCATTTTCACCTTCCATGGCTGTTGAGAACCTTATGCTTGGTTCGCCAATCTCCACGGGTATTAAGGCTTCTGAGCCATAAACAAGTGCGAACGGAGTTTCTCTCGTGGCTATCTTCGAAGTTGTTTTGTATGCCCATAGTACCGCTGGTAACTCTTCAGGCCAATTTCCTTTGGCTTTATCCAGCCGCTTCTTTATATTGTTGATGATGACCTTATTCGTTGACTCAGTTTGACCATTAGCCACGGGGTGGTACGGCGTTGAAGTGATCCGCTTGATTTGCCAACTTTC
>ML420463.1:0-79274 GCA_005239525.1 Nicotiana knightiana | reverse complement strand
ATATATATATATATATATATATATATATATATATATATATATATATATATATATAAAATTTCTATGGCGTGCAGCCCGATCCATATATATAACATACGCTGCAGCATGTAGCCCGATCCATATAATAGTCGACTCCGCTCACAGGGGGTGTACAACCTCCTGGAGGGGCTCCTTCAGCCCAAGCGCTATATCTATTGCGGCGTGCAGCTTGATCCACTATGTATATTGTTTCGCTATGTAGCTCGATCCATATATAACATATATTGCCGCGGCGTGTAGCCCAATCCATATATATATATAAAATGTATATTGTTGTGGCATGCAGCCGGACCCACATATAATACATAAGATATATATTGCTGCGGTGTGCAGCCCGTCCCATAACTATCCTTACATACTCGGTGCTCGGGCTAACACATATATACTGCTGCGACGTGCAGCCCGATCCGTAGCTATCCTCACATACTCAGCTCTCGGCCTGACTCAGTCACCCTCACAAGCCACTTGGGAAAATTCATTTCAACTCATGAGACTAAGCCCAAAAATACTTTTTAGAGTTTTGAAAGTGGTGATAACAGTGAAAATAACAATAAGTAGGAAACATGCCTGAGTTCACAGATGTTCTATCAGGATAGTGGTAGAATAGTGCCAAAGTACCTCTGAGGGTCTAAAAAGGTCGGCACAAAGCCCCAATCATGGCTCACAGCTCATAAACAAGTATAAATTTATAAAATGCAGGATATCATAAGGTTTCAAATTGAATACACGGCTTAATAGTCGCTACAGGACGAACCAATTCACAATCCCTATCAGTGCACGCCCCCACACTCGTCACCTAGCATGTTTTTAACCTCATTTACCAAAACAATACCAAATCACGGGGTGTCACACCCTCAGGTTTAGAGTTACATTCGTTACTTACCTCAAAACAGCCCAAAAGCTACTCCTCGATGCGCTTGCCCCTCGAAATTTCTCCAAAATGCTCTGAAACTAACAAAAATCATATTAACATCATCAATATATGCTAACGGAACAAAACCCAATCGAAGGAATAAATTTTAACACAATTCCCGAAATTCGGCCAAATCCGAGCCCCAGGCCCACGTCTCGGAATTCTATAAAGATTTACATCACTAGAATCCTCATCTTCCCACGATTATATACATACAAAAAGCACCACAATCGGACCATAATTGCCCACTCAAATTACCAAAAGAATTTCCAAATTTTTCCTCCCATTTCTCCCAACTTTTCTACTTTAATTCCTCAAATTTCAAGCCTAATCCATAATAAAGTAACATAGGAACGAGCATTACAATCTGGGAACTTACCTCCACTGAAAACCTTCGAATCCCCCCTTCAATTTGCTCCCAAACAAGCTCAACCCGCATTCAACAATGGAAGAAATGACCAAAGTTTTGCAGAGGCAGCTATTTATATTTTCTGACCAGTTAATCCGCACCTGTGGACAATTCCTCGCACCTGCCGGCCCGCACCTACGGTCCTAGGTGCGCACTTGCGAGTCCTTTTCCGCACCTGCGGCTTCACAGGTGTGGCCCATGCTTCGCACATGCAGATTCCTCCTTCCTGGCCTCTTCTAGCACCTGCGACTCCCCATCCGCAGGTGCGGCCACACCAAAAAATTCACACCAGCAGCTATTTGCTGCAAATTCCCTAAGTCCAAACCTCTGCTAACCATCTGAAATCAATCCCGAGCTCCTCGGGGCCTCAACAGATCATACCAAAACACCCCAGAGCATCATTCAAACTTAGTCGAGCCTTCGAAACATCGAAAACAACACGAAGACACCAAAATTCAAACCTATGAACTTTGAAACTTCTAAATCTCGCCAATGATGCTGAAACCAACCAAAACACATCCGATTGACCTGAAAATTTGCACACATAACCAAAATGATATTATGAACCTGCTACAACTATCGGAATTCCATACCGACCCCTATAGCCTATTTTCCACTGCCGACCGGAAATCACCAAAAACTAACCTTCGCCAATTGAGCCTAATTCTACACCGGACATCAAAACACCATTTCGACCATACTCCTACGTCCCAAACAACCTAACAAATCTATCAGAGACATAAACTCCGCATTCCGAGGTCGTTCACCAATAAGTCAACTCCCAGTTGACTTTTTCAATTATTAAGCTAATTTAAGAGACTAAGTGTCTCAGATCTCACCATGACCACTCCGAACCCGGAAGAACCGACCCAAGACAACATATATAGGATATGAAACATATGATAAAGCAGAGATGGGGGAAACGAGTCTAATCTCACGAAACGACCGGCCGGGTCATTACAGCCTCCTCTTCTTAAACAAACATTCATCCTCAAACGGGTCTAGAGACATACCTGGAGTCTTGAATTAGTGAGGATATCTGCTCCGCATCTCCCGATCGGTCTCCCAGGTTGCATCCTCCAATGGATGTGCCCTCCACATAACCTTTACTGAAGCTATTGGCTCTACCTCATATGACATATCACCCTCAAATTGAACCGTGCTGAAGTCCAAGACATGAGACGGGTCACCAAAATACTTCTGTAGCATCGAAACATGGAACACTAGATGAATACTCGATAAGATGGGAGGCAAGGAAAGTCTATAATCCAGCTCCCCAAGCCTCTGAAGCACCTCAAAAAGCCCGATAAACCTGTGACAACTTTTCCCTATTTTCGAACCTCATAACACCCTTCATGGGTGACACCTTCAACAATACCTTCTCCCCAACCATGAAAGATACATCTCGGACCTTCCGGTCCACATAAATGTTCTTCCTAGACTGCGCCATGCGAAGCCGCTCCTGAATCAATTTCACCTTGCCCAACGCATCCTGAACCAAGTTTGTACCCAATAGCCTAGCCTCGCTCGACTCAAACAAATCAACCGGAGATCTGCACATCCTACCATATAAATCCTCATACGGAGCCATCTAGATACTCGATTAATAAATATTATTATAACCAACTCCACAAGTGGCAGAAACTGGTCCCATGAACCCCCGAAATTAATGAAGCAGGCACGTAACATATCCTCGACCTGAGTACCCAACTTTCTCTGTACGACTCTCCAAAACTGAGATGTGAATTGAGTACTTCTGTCAAAAATGATTGAAGCTGGAACTCCATGCAATCGGACAATCTCCCTGATATAAATCTCAGTTAACCGCTCCGAAGAATAAGTAGTACCAACAGGAATTAAGTGCGCGGACTTGGTCAGCTGAGGCCCTCGGGACATCAAACAAACATAACAACACACCCCATAGCACCATTCAAACTTAGTCGAGCCTTCGCAATACGAAAAAAACACAAAAACACAAAAATAACATCAAATTCAAACCTATGAACTTTGAAACTTCTAAATCTCGCCAATGATGCCGAAACCAACCAAAACACATCCGATTGACCTTAAAATTTACACACATATCCAAAATGACATTATAAACCTGCTCTAACTTTCAGAAATCCATTACGACCCCTATAGCCTATTTTCCACTACCGACCGGAAATCGCCAAAAGCTTACCTTCGCCAATTCAAGCCTAATTTTACACCGGACATCAAAACTTCATTGCAAACACACTCCTAAGTCCCAAATCACGTAACGAAGCTATCTAAGCCATGAAATCCGCATTCCGAGATTGTTTACCAATAAGTTCACTCCCAGTTGACTTTTTCAACTATTAAGATAATTTAAGAGACTAAGTGTCTCAATTCTCACCACGACCACTCCGAACCCGAACCAACCGGCCCCACACAATATATATACGCTAGGCAACATATGACAAAGTAGAAATGGGTGGAATGGGCCTAATTTCAAGGAACGACCGGCTGGGCTATTACAAGAACCGGGTTTGACAGGAACTCGGGACCGTTGGAGGCACCCTGGTTGTCAGAATGAAACTTCAACATCGATGCCTCAGACGTTGTCTCAGCCATAGGCAATATTAGAGATACTAGCTGGCCCAAGACCATGCAGTCAGATCCTTCTGGGAGGAACCCCAACTTAATGTGCAAATACCATGGCACTCACGTTCATAGGACCGAAGATTGCAGACAGCTTCTAGAGGAGGTATCCCAATTGTTCAATGAAGGGCACCTTCGAGAGTTCCTCAATTACCAGGCCAAGAATCATTTTCTCGAGAGAGATATGCAAATAGGAAGAATGAACAGGAGGAGCCACAATATGTCATTAATATGATCATCGGAGGAGTCGACGTCCCATAGGGACCCATATTCAAACGAACAAAATTATCCATCACAAGGGAGAAGCGATCTCAGGACTAAATTCTCGAGGACACCCTCACATTCATCATGGAAGACATCTCAGCCTCATCTCATCCTTATAACGATGCACTGGTAATCTTTATCCTTTTAAATAAAATTCAAGTTAAATGTGTGCTTGTGGATCCAGGTAGTTCGGCCAATATAATCAGGTCGAGGGTCGTGGAGGAGCTCTGGCTGCTCGACAAAATCATACCCGCCTCTCGAGTCCTGAATGGATTCAATATGGCGAGTGAGACAATAAGGGGGGAAAATATCCTCCCAGTCAACGTGGCCGGAACAATACAAGACACCACGTTTCATGTCATCGAAGGTGACACGAGGTGCGATGTCTTACTTGGAAGGCCATGGGTACATAGCATGAGGGCAGTACCATCAACTCTTCATCAAATGCTGAAGTTCCCAGCAAAGGATGGAGTGAAAATGGTGTATGGAGAGAAGCATACAACTAAGGAGATGTTCGTGGTGCACGACTTTGCACCAATATCGACGCCTTCCACCTTGGAGAATTCAAAAGACAAGCAGGTTGCCATATAGCAACAGCAGTCTATATCATCGGTTGAACCCAAAGGACAGGTGATTGACGAGCAGGTGATCGAGGACGAAGAGGAAGATTTCCTTACCCCTTGAACCTTCATCGCCCCCGAGGAGTAAGATCCAACGAAGTCCACTATCGAGGAGCTCAAATAGGTGGTATCTGTTAAGCACCTACCATAACAAAAAGTATACCTGGAAACAGGATTAAGACCTGAACTCAGGGGAAAACTCATTCAATTCCTTATTTAGATATGACAGGGATTCCACCAGAGATAACCAACCACCGATTAAGTGTCGACCCTAGGTTCAAACCAGTGAAACAAAAAAGGAGATCTCAATCCGAGGTAAATCATGCATTCATCAAAGATGAGGTAACTAAACTTCTCAAAATAGGATCCATTAAGGAAGTAAAATACCCCGAATGTCTATCTAACGTAGTAGTAGTCCCCAAAGAAGGGAACAAACTTAGAATATGTGTAGATTACAAAGATTTGAACAAAGCATGCCCTGAAGATTCTTTCCCATTTCCAAACATCAACCACTAATCTATGCTACGCCTGGCCACGAGAGCCTTACTTTTCTCAATGCCTACTCCGGGTACAATCAAATTCTAATAAACCCGAAGGACCAGGAAAAGACTCGTTTGTCACGAAGTATGGCACATATTCCTATAATGTAATGCCCTTCGGGATAAAAAATGCAAGAGCTACATATTAATTCCTAGTTAATAACATGTTCGAACGTCAAATAGGCAAGTCTATGAAATTTTACATGGATGACATGTTAGTTAAGTCCCTACGAGCAGAGGACCATTTGACTAATTTTTAGGCAACATTCGATATCATAAGAAGATACAACATAAAGCTAAAATCCGAGAAATGGGCTTTTGGAGTCGGCTCGGGCAAATTTTTAGGCTTCATGATGCTAAACAGGTGGATCGAGATCAACCCCGACAAAATCAAAGCCATTGAGGAGATCACCGTGGTAAACAATGTGAAAGCCGTACAGCGGCTGATCGGGCGGATAACAGCCTCAAGCCGATTCATCTCGAGGTTATCGGATTGGAGTCATCACTTTTTCTCCCTTCTCAAGAAGAAAAACAACTTTGAGTGGAATTACGAATGCCAACAGGCACTAGATGAATTAAAACGGTATCTATAGAGCCCACCTTTGTTCCATACCCTGAAGGAGGATGAAACACCATACTTGTATTTGGCCGTGTCCGAAGTTGCGGTAAGTGGCGTGTTGGTTCGACTAGAACAAGGTACGCAATTCCCTATTTATTACATAAGTAGGACCTTAGGAGATGCTGAAACCAGGTATCCGCACTTAGAATAATTGGCTCTTGCATTAGTAAGTGCATCTAGGAAGTTGAAACCATACTTTCAATGTCATATTATATATGTGTTAACTACATATCCACTTCGAAACATCTTACATAAGCCCGAATTATCGGGTCGATTAGCCAATTGGGCCGTCGAATTTTGAGGGTACGATATTGAATATCGACCTCGAACGACTGTCAAGTATTAAATTTTGGCGGAATTCATGACCGATTTTACGCCTACCCTCGTGCCCAAAGTAGAAAAAGAACTCTTGTTAAAAACAGGCACACCATCGGGGGTATGGACCTTTTTCACTGACGGTGCCTCGAATTTGAAAAGGTCCGGGCTGAGATTAGTTTTAAAATCGCCTACGGGCGGCATAATTAGCCAATCCATCAAAACATCGAAGTTGACTAACAATGAGGTCGAGTATGAGGCCATGATTGCAGGGCTCGAACTAGCCAAAGGCCTACGGGCGGAGGTCATCAAGGGAAAATGTGACTCTCTTTTGGTTGTTAACCAAGTAAATGGAAGCTTTGAAGTGTGAGAAGACATGATGCAATGATACATAGACAAGCTTCAAGTGACATTGCATCGCTTTGAAGAGTGGACCCTGGTCCGCATACCTCGAGAACAGAATAACGAGGAAAATGCACTGCGAACTTGGGATCCTCGGTTAAAGAAGATGACATAATCTCGGGGACTGTCATACAACTATCAAAGTCGGTGATTGAAGAAGGCCATGCAGAAATCAACTGAACAAGTATAACATGTGATTAGAGAAACAAGAACATCGACTACTCGAAACATGGAAAGCTCCCCACGGACCAAAAAGAATCATGGGCCCTTCGAGCCAAAGCAACTCAATTTTCACTCGATGAGAATGGAACATATTATAGGAGGACCTTCGATGGGCCATTAGAAGTAGGCTTGGGACCGGGGGATACCGACTATGTGTTACGAGAAACCCACGAAGGAACTTGTGGAAAACACTCCGGTGCTGACTCTTTAGTTCAAAAGGTAAGCAGAGCGGGATATTACTAGGATAGCATGGAAGGGACACCAATGAGTTCGTTCAAAGATGTGACAAATTCCAAAGATTCACACCGATGATAAATCAACCCGGTGAACAACTACACTCAGTCATATCCCCGTGGCCATACATGAAATGGGGGATAGACATCGTCGGCCCCCTACCAACCGCACCAGATAAAGCTAGATTCATCTTAGTCATGACTG
Source organism: Nicotiana knightiana (assembly GCA_005239525.1). Taxonomy (NCBI): domain Eukaryota; kingdom Viridiplantae; phylum Streptophyta; class Magnoliopsida; order Solanales; family Solanaceae; genus Nicotiana; species Nicotiana knightiana. Next base: position 71,872 of record ML420463.1, on the reverse strand, counting down.
GCTACTTCTCAAAATGGGTAGAAGTGCAGGCCTTCGAGAAGATAAGAGAAAAAGAAGTCATCAACTTCATATAGGAAAATGTCATATGCCAATTCGGGATCCCCTCCGGGATTACATATGATAATGGGTAGCTGTTCATCGGCAGCAAGGTGACAAAATTCCTCGAGGATCAATAAATCAAAAGGATCCTATCAATGCCTTACCACCCAAGTGCAAATGGTCAAGTCGAGTCCACAAACAAAACTATCATTCAAAACTTGAAGAAGAGGTTAGAGAATGCGAAGGGGAAGTGGAGAGAAGTGTTGCCCGAAGTACTATGGGCGTATCGAACAACTTCGAAGTCGAGCACATGGGAGACCTCGTTCTCGTTGGTATACGGGTCCAAGGCATTGATACCAGTGAAGGTCGGGGACCCGAACGTCAGATTTCAGCATGCCACCGAGGACTCAAACAATGAGTCCATGAACACCTCCTCAAGCTATTAGAAGAAAAATGTGAGGTCGCACTGTTTCGAATTGCTGCTAAAAATAAAGGATCAAAAGGTACTACAACAGAAGAACAAACCTTCGATACTTCGGAGTCCGGGACTTGGTTCAAAGGAAAGTCACCCTCAGCACTCGAAACCCAAATGAAGGGAACCTAGGACCTAGTTGGGAGGGACCGTACCATGTCCTCGTAATGGTAGGCAAAGGATCCTACAATCTTATAACAATGAAAGGTCAACAACTACCAAACATTTGGAATATATCACTACTCAAATGACATTATTGCTAAGGTATAACCTTCTCCATTTTTATTTATATTTCATACTAACTTTTTGCATATGTTCAATTAGAGATATTGAAGCACCCTTGAACTCGAAGACCTTGGATTTTAAAGCATGTGCTATCCTCTTTTTCCCTTAGATCGGGTTTTATCCAAAATGGGTTTTATCGGCAAGGTTTTTAACGAGGCAACACCTATATGATACCTAAGGAAAACTCAACAAGTATTCAAGGCTTCTTTTCTATCAACTTCGAATAATGGGGGGCATCATCCTAGGAGGTTAATTTTTTGAAGAAAGCAAGTCATGCCGAAGAGGGTTTAGATAGGAGAATGTTGTAATGGAACAAACGATCGAATGAACTCTGTCCGTGTAGAATAAGTCGAGCTCCCGATGGCACATATATGTATGCATGTATCAATCATTTGAAGAAGTATTCTTATTATATCAAAAAACCTTGTGCCTCAAAGAAGTCTGCTATTTTGATTAAATGGCTCAAAGGCCAAATACACCTGAACACTCGGGGACAGTCTTCGACTGTCAACTTATCGAGTCATCAAAAACTAAAACTCATAAGACCTCAATGAGGTAGAATCAAACTCATAAGACCTCAATGAGGAAGAATCAAACTCATAAGACCCCAATGAGGCAAACTTGATATTTTAAGACCTCAATGAGGCATACTCAAACTCATAAGAACTCAATGCGGCATATCCGAACTTATAAGGCCTTAAAAAAGGCATCTCCCGATATTAAGGCCAAGGCTATATACTCGAACTTATAACACCCCTAAAAAGGCATACCCTCGATATTAAGGCCGAGGCTATCTTACTTGGGGACTAAAGGCTATGTCCAAATATAAGGACTACGGCCATATGAAAAAGCTATGGCCGAATAATGCGGCTCGGAGATGTCTGAATTCTTCAATAAAACTAAAGGCCTTCAAATACATTGAAAAAACCGGTTAAAGCAGGATACCTTCGGCATAAGCAAATGAGCTTCGATAATATCAGCTCTGCACAATGTAAAGTCATCGAGAAAATTAGCCTCCGAGAGAACCTCACGAGGTACTAAGTTATCGTCGCACATCGACTTGTAATCGAGGTTCCTATCAATCGAACCGTCGAAAATTCAAACGGATATAAAAACATGCCAAGGAAAAATTGTAGCAATTTTAGAGGCCGAATTGTCCCAATCTAATAAGAGCCTAAGGGACGAAACGTAAGATCCTAGGGAACAATCTAAAGAGCCTAAGCGCCGAATTGAAAAAAGCGTAAGGGCCGATACCTAAAGAACTTAAGGACCGAAGCACACAGTGCTCGAGACTTCACCTAGTTCGAACTCGATAGTACCGAGCTAAATATTAGCTCGAGGATCGGACCCTAAGTTATCACCTATTACCAATCGTTGATCGAACATGAAACCTAAGGGTTTTATATTCTAAGTCCAATATATCAGACTGCTCATTAGCAACATCAAAAAGACAAAGGCGCGACAGAAATTAAAAACAAAGATGAAACAAAGATTTTTTGTATTTATTATGAGAGTACAAAGTATGTCTACAAAAATCCCATATGGAGACCTTAGAAAGGGATTAAATGAGGCTTAATCTATTGATGGGGTCGCCTGCTCAGAGGTAGCAACCACGGGGACTACTACACCCTCGGAAGCTTGACCTTCGGAAATCTGATCTTCGTGATTATTTTCTCACTCGGGGACTTTGTCTTCACCAACCCCCTCGAGACTAGCATCTTCCCCGGAAGCCTCCTTGTCAACCTCTTTTTCATCATCTTCAACACCGTCTTTGTCATCAGAAGAAAGGAGGAACTTGGCACCAATCTCGTCTACCTTGGCCTGCTCTATATCCTCACAGAGATCGAAGCCCTTGGCATGGATCTCCTCGAGGGTTTCCCTTCGGGATCTGCATCGGTCATAGTCGTTGCTTCTCTACTCTCGGTCGGAGGCCCCCATAAACTCCATTTGAGCATCAGTAGCATATTTCAAATAGATGTCTACCTTCTTGTCGGCTTTGGCTTGTATAAATTTGGCTTAAGCTCGGGCTTCCGCAACTTCGGCCTTCGCCTTCGTGAGACCAGTCTCGAGTTCGGTAATCCTGCCCGCTTGAACTGAATTTCTCTCTTGAGCATTATGAAGTTGAATTTCGAGAACAGACACTTTTGCCAATGCATCTGTTTTGGCCGCAGCGAGGACGTCCATCTGTGTCTTCCATTAATTGCATTTAGAGTTCACTTGGGAGACCTCGCCATGAAGACGTTCCAACATTTCTACCTTCTGTTTCATCTGAGTCATTGAAGTGTTAGCCTACGAACACGGGAGAGGGAGCCCATATTTTTTCAAAACAGAAGTTACCTGCTTCTCTAGCTTGTCTTCATACTCACGTGATCTGTCCAACTCAGATTGAAGATGCCTCATATCCCTTTCCTTTTTGTCATATAAAAGCATGAGGAACTTCTCCTCATTCGAGGACCTACGCACCTCGGCCTCATAGCCACACAACTCAGTCTTAAACTTGTCGAAGGCCTACAGATAAGAAAGTTCGATTAGATAAAAGAGGAAAGTATGAAGTTAGAAAGGTTGTGGGTCTATTACAAACTTACAATTGAGCAAAGATGTTGGGCCTCCTGGAAGATCAAGTTGGCACCTATTGGTTCGGCCTCATTGACCCTAGTAAGCAACCTTCAAAAAGGGGTTGTTTTGACTCGGGACTCCGCCTAATTCGGGCGTTTTTAGGTCCTGAGCATCCCTTATAGTATTTTTGGAGAAAGATGGAAATGAAAGCGAGTGACCTGCTGTCACGGCCTCAGGGAGATCATACGAGGTGCTCTGATTGGGGTGAGGTGAGTTGAAGCCCACTCCTTCAGGGTATTTCTCGAAGTCTGAGAGGTAGTTTCCAAATCAAGCGATGAAGGGCCTTCCTCCCTTATTTATTTTGAAATTCCTCCCTCGAGGCTAGGGGCCTCGGTTTCGGTAGGTTTAAAAGCCTCGGAAGGCTTTCCGGTTCGAGTCACCAGCATCGAACCCTCTAGCTCGTTGTCATCATCGCCCACTGACCGTCAAGCAAAGTCAAAATCCTCGTTGATGACCACATTCTTCTTGCGCCTCTGAGCAAGCTCCGTTTGCTTTGAGCATCCTCGCTCTTCAAGGATATTTTTCTCTTATTGTCTTTCTTTGTCTTTGAAGCCAATGGTTATTTTTCCTCCCCACACGGGGACGACCTTATTTCAGAAAACTCACCAATACCTGCGACCAAGAAGTAGTGTAACACGTTCCATGGTGCTTCGCCTCCCACTTGCCCTGCGACAAATCCCGCCACTTGCGTTTGTCATATGTCGAAGTAGCTGCCAATTTGTGATCCCAGTCCACGAGATCGAGGACCATGTTAGGCATCCACAGGACAGCTGGGAAAAGAGAAAAAGAACACTAATACAAAGTCTAGCAAAATTAATGAGAGCGAAATAAATCACAACATTTTACTCACGTGTGAAGTTTCATTTCTCGGGGAATGGTAGGAACTCCATGGGGATGACGTCCATCATCCTCACTCAGATGAATCGGCTCATCCAGCCTCGATCCCTGTCCTCGTCGTTACAAGCAAAGAATGATTTGGTGGACCGGTGTTGGAGCTTGATTAGACCTCGAAAATGCTGAGGTCGATAAAATCGAATGTGGCGGCTGAGGGTGAACTCGATCCCGGACTTTTTAGAAAAAAACTCATCATTAGCACGATCCTCTAGAAGGACGGATGGATTTGGGCCAGGGTAACTTGGTACCTTTGGCAGAACTCGAGCAAGAGTGGATCGAGGGGACCTAATGTAAAGGGATATTTATATACGGTCAGAAACTCCTCTACGTAGGTCGTAATATCCTCTTCACGAAAGGGTATTTGCAGAGCAACCTCTTCCCCCCATCTACACCTCTCCTCATAACTTCGAGGCGTCTCTCCTCGATTGATCTTATATACCTCGATGCGTTCTCTCGACGACTATGGACATTGGGGGGTTTTTCTATGGTAAAGTCTTTCTTCAAGGGAAAGCTGCTCGGAATGATCTCTTTGAGTGCCGGCAGTTTGCCACCGGCCGGACGGGAAGTATGGAGATTCTCTCTTTCTGAGGAATGGATTTGGATGTTTTAGCCATAATTTCTTTAGAAAAGGAAGGAGGAGATGAAAATACCAACGCAACTTTGAACTAATACGGTGGAAGAACTGGTGGTGAAAGGGAAGTTATAGAAGAAAATAGTTGCTGCAGAAAGGTAAAGTTCTTAATGAGAGAGGCAAGCGAGTATATATAAGATAAAACGACAGATGTTCATTGATATTGATGGCCTAAAAATTATGACTTTTGGGGAAGAGAACCGGCGGGGCACTTCAGTCATTTTAGTGCTTACGTCATAGGAAGTGATGTCATCATAAAGAGTATCGAAGGGTCAAGAATTCAAAATGTTTCTTATCATTTCATTATAAGAAACACTGGGACTATCCATAAGCGGCCGAAATTGGAGGAGTACAATTTCGAGATCTCTGTTGCGCCGAGCCCGAGCTTGAAGAATTTGAAATTGATCTCGGAACATACGTTTCGAGAAGGCACATCGAGGACCCGTCACAACCTACATCGAGGCAGTGCCAAATCGATGACAGTCAAGAAAAAGTGGGAAATTCCCAAGGACACGCGGTTAGGACGGATAGGATTTTTAAGAAATAGTATAACTCGGTACTAAACCATTATACAGATGTACCAATAGTATTCTTTGTCATAATTAGTGATGTATCATATTAGGGTTTTCCACTCCTATATAAAGGGGACCCCAATAATTTGTAAGGGGATAAATTTTTTGACTGCAATAGAACATTCTACTCTGCTCTTCTTGTTTAACGTGCTCAACATTATTCCTCATCTTTATTGTTCTTCATTTATTGTTCTTCATTTACTGCCAAAGACTGACCTCGAGACTCCCGAGGTTACTAAGCTCCAGGCCCCCAGTTCTGTGACCATATTGGTTTGACTATCACATTCTTCTTACTTAAGTTAATCATTTCCTGATTATTAACTATTATGTTTATCGTGAAAATGGTAATTACAATTATATTTGATTTTGTGGTTCTAAAAATGTGTGATTTATTTTAATTCCATATTTTTAGGCAATAGGTTCTAAGTGAAAGGTAATAAAATGAGTTGAGATCGAAGGATAATGAGATTGTGCAAACCGAGCAGGTGAGAGACGGGGTCTCGAGCTTTGTCAAAATTGGCCTTGAGGTCCAGCTAGAGAGCTTGATAGAAGGCGCTCGAAGAGGGTACAACAGTGTTGAGGGCCTCGAAGATGAACTCTTTATGATCAATAACAAGTAATGAATGAAGAACAATTAATGAACAAAATAAATGAAAGACAATAAATTAATGGAACAATTGTAGAGAATGTTCTTGTTCTTGTATTGAATATCTCGTGTCTTACAAATTGACAAGGGTCCACTTTATATAAGAGGGGGAAACCCAAAATAGAGTATGCACAATTAATACAAACATAGACGGTTGGTACAACTATTTAATGCCACGGTACGGGCTTGTACTGTTTTGCGTACTTGGTCAGCTTTAACCACGTGCCTTTTGGATATTTCCCGCCTTTCCATGATGGTCTTCAGTTTAAACGCCTTGAGGTCGAGCGTGGAGAGTCCTCGACATGCCTCCTCGAAGTAAAAACTCGAACTTCTTCGAGCCTTCTGATGACGGGCTATGAAGCGCCGTAATTATCATAAAATCGGGCTCTCTGATTTTAGACGTGTACAGATAGTCCCCACATTTCTTATAATGAAGTGATAAGAAACGTTCTTTAATTATTGCCTCTTCACAGAGGTCGCTATCAGCACCATTCTCGAGAAGCCCATAAACCGCTTTTGGTTCGACCCTTCCGCTTCAAACATGACCAAGGGCTTCTGTAAATACTTCAATCATTTTCCTTTTCACAATTTTACAACTTCTTCAAGTCTTCAAAGTTTTACTAACTGCTTCCTACCATCATCCTCTTTTTGCGCTTGCTTCTTTATCTTCTTTCTTCAAAACTCAGTCGTAATTATGGCAAAAACATAAAAAACGGGAGCCGCTTCTTCACCACGCCAATCTAAGGGAAAATCAAAAACTCCCATAAGCATCGAGAAGTGCATCCCTGGTCCCTTCTACACCGTCTCTGATTTTACCATGGAAAACCCCTTCTACACCGGGTCGATGCGAGCCCATGTCTCGGTATATGAGTGTAGTGACTGATATAGAGAGGGTAAAATTAGACTGCCGTTAGGGCGAGGTGGCCCAAGTAGAAATCCCCATAGCTGAAGAATGCATAGTCACATATAAGGCTGACTTTCTCAACGTATATATGTAGCCTTTTACATTAGGCTCCGTAGATTCTTCCTCTCTACCGATTGACCCGATGATTCTCGACTTTTGCTGTCAATACCGAGTGACACTCGGTCATATTCATCCTTCTTTCTGGAGAATTGTATATATGATTCGAAACATTTCCAACATGGTCAAGGGAATGACTTTCACCCTCGACCACTTGATCAGATTGTATAACCCTCATCTCTTCCAAGGGGGCCTAATTAAGCTGCACCGTCGATCTGGCAAGCAGTTCTTTGCTTGCATCGACGAGGATAGAGATCGTGGATGGATGAGCCGATTTGTTAGAATCAGAACCTCAGACATCATCCCAACTGATAGAATGCCGTTCCTTGAGGAATGGTTTATGAAACTTAAGTATCCCCACTTTAAGTATGTTTTACCACCTCTTTCTCTCATGATTGATTTTCTTCTAATTGTGCAGCCAACGTTTGGTTTCCCGTCGCGGTCCAGGACTTTATGGGGTGGGTAAAACTTTTGGATTCCACTTTCCCAAACAACAAACGCGTCTGGTGCGATTCGGCTAAAACACGGTGGCAGGCTAAGAACCACGGTATGCTCATATTGTTGTTGTTTCCTCATTTTTTATAAGTATTCTCTATGGTGGTGAGTTTTATATATCACTCATGTGCAGGCCTTGGGGAAGGCGTTTCGATGAGACCGCCCCCTCCTGGTGAGGAAGAGGCTTTGAAAACCACTAAGGACAAGAAAAGGAAGAAGAAGACATTGGTAGAGTCTCCCAACTCCAAAAAAGAAAAGGCTCGGAAGCCCAAGACCGATGCCACGGTCGTATCTTCAATTATCGGTGAGAGCCTGTGAGCCGATGAAGAAGATGATGATGTATTCCCTTTGGTACAAAGCAAAAAACTAAGCGTTGATACTTCGAAAACTTCTAGGTGGGCGGTTGCTGAATTGGAGGCAGTCGATGTGGACCTGCCTTGAGTAGAGGGGACCTTTGAGAAGGGTTTGAGTGAAGTCCCCGAGCCGCTCGTCGGACATGGAACAATACGTGTTGGTGAGCTCTGAGGGCTCGCTTCTGGAGCTTTTCAGAGTCGAGAGGAAGCACCGATGGAGGTTGATGCTGCATGCGGATTTCAATCCGGCCCGTCCTTCTCTCTAGGGGAGATATGAGTTGCCCGGGATAGGAATGCCCTCAGTTTGGAGACCTCTCAGGGAGAGGATGATTCCTTCAGAGATTACTTCGAATGTTTCGAGGAGGAGACCGATATCAATTCCCCAATTTCTCTCAAGGAGGCCGAGAGGTTTCAAAATCATGGGACCTTCTTGATACAGTATTCTATGCTTCAAATTTATGCTCTTGCTTTTCCAAGTTTCTTCCTTGGTGTTGTAGGTCAAGAAGTTGTATGACCAAGCCTTCTCTAAGCTGCAAGATAAGTTGACACATCGGGGAAACGAGTTTGATAAGCTTACGTTAGAATCAATCAAGTTGGAGGCTCTATGTGCCTGAAAAGAAGAGGAGTTGATCAACCTCTAGGCAGGCTCGGAGAGAGCGCTCCAAGAGAGGGCCGACTTCATCGAGCAGGTACATCTGGTACCCATAATTTTATCTTTTATTGTCATACATGGCGCTAAATAGCTTTTCTATATCTTTCAGATTAGGCAGAAGGATGCCCTAGTGGGGCAGATCTGAGAGGGGGTCGTGGCCAAGGACGCTAAAATCCTTGAGCTAGCGCGATTGAATGATGTCGTGGCTTTGGTGAGGGATATGCTTCGGGAGAAGTTATCCTCGATTTAAGACCTTTTTCAAGGTGCTCAGGAGGAGGAGGCAGCATTATCTGCGGCCAAGTCTGAGGCTGATGAATTTGTATCGTCGTACAAGAGGGATGTTGCTGCTACGAATGATTGGGCTAGAGAGATATCCGAGAAGGTTGAGCTAAAACTGGCTCGGGAAGTTACTCATTCCCGCTTGCAAGCCAGGAGGCAATCGTTCGAGGAAGCGAGCGTTAAAGGCGCCGATCTCTGCCGAGATTGAAGAAGCCAGGGCCTTGGAGGAAGAATCGGCAATGCCAACTATGTAAGATGAGGCCCCTGAAAGCGGCTCGGGCAGCGGTGACGGAGAAGAGGAGATATATCTACCATTTTGCTTATTCCTTTTTTGTACATGGGACCCCCGGGGGAGCTTTGTAAAAATACCTTTGTAAATACATCTTTTGGAATAAAAATGTAAAGACCCGTAAAATTTCATGGCTAAAAATAATGCCCAAACAGGTCCCCGTGTTGTTATGACTTCAAAAATTCTTAAAATGGACCCTTGTGAAGTAAAAAGTACCCCAGGACTTAAACGATAAAATTTTCTGAATTTGCGCAGGTCTATAGTCCACTATGTGATCGTATATCAGGTATGCGGACTGCATAGTGGTCTCATGCTTGGACAGTTTGCTGTCCATTTTGAGTACAGCTATGCGGCCTAGAATGCGATCACATTTCTCGAATGTGGGCCGCATAGTTGTCGCATTCTTGCACCTTGATTTTTGTGAAGGGAGTTATGCGACGCACTATGCGATCGCATAATAGGTATGCGCACCGCATAGTGGTTGCATATATGGGTAGTATTCTTTTCTTTTTGACACATTTGAGGCCATTTATGCGACAGGAATGTGAACCGCATAGTAGGAATGCGATCACATTTCTGCTTCGGGGCTGTTAAAATTCTAATTTTATACCCGATCCCTAGTTCAATAAAACACTTACCCCCTTCCATTTTAAAGATTGCCTAAACAAAATAGAGAGAGGTAAGAGAGTGTTCTAGAGAGATAGAGTCCCAATTCATCAAAGCGATCCTCCTTCATCACTCAAGCATGGAACTAAACAAGTACGACACCATTTTCTTCCACATAAGAGGCAAGCTTCTACACCATCAACCTTAATTTCTAGATTTTTGTTAACATGAAGCATGGTTAGGTGAGTTCATAAAGATGGGGGTAGGGATTTTGCATGCATATAACCAACTAGTCCTAATCTAGTAAAGGGAAACGAGTTTGGGTAATTATTCACAAAAAAGGGGGTTAGTAATCTAGGGGGGTCACATACCGTTAGATAAAATGCCTAAATGAGTTCGAGTTATGTTTATGGTTCCTAATTCTAAGTGAAATATGTCACATTGTATAATAGATTAACGGTGCTAGACGGTCCGGTGATTTGTGATAAAAAAAATTAATGGGGAAATTCCAACTCGAGGTATGTATGGCTGACTTTAATCTTTGTAGAGTCATCTTGTTGGTGTCCGAGCACTCGGTGTGAAATTCTTGCTTGAGCATATGTGAATTTATTTCCCTGCTATGTCGAGGTGTAAGACTTCGTTTGTTGAATTTATTAGTCGATTACCATGGTATATGAGCTTGCAAAAAGATGATTCTTTGTGCTTGTTCTATCATGTGCAAAGCTTGTTAAATGTTGAATACATCGTTATGAGAGGATGTGCTGCAAAACGAAAGAAATGATGATGAATCAAACTGTTGAATGTATCTAAGTGCTAAATGATGTGTAGTAAATAATGGAAAGGAAATGGGGATGAACTTAGTGAGCTATATGTTGATGGCATACCGTATATAACTCATTGTTTGATAAAGATTTTTGTGTCCTTGATTTAATATGGTTACTTGGTCGTTACGAATGAATATCCTTGATGATGAGAATCTTTGTGATTGAATTATTGGTTGATGTTTCTATTAATTACATTGTTGAACGTATCAAAGTGCTAAAGGCTTTTTAGCAAATGATGAAAGTAAATATGGACTGATTTTATTGAGTTAAATAATTGTGGCAACACTATATATTAACTACTGATTGTAAGGATCATTGTGCCTTGATTTCACATAGTTATTGGTTGATATGAACTTATGTTCTTCACGATGAATATCCTTGTGATATAATTGTTGGGGGTTGTTGTTGTGAAATGTGATTGTAGGGTGAGATCGGGTTGTACGGTGCAACAAAATTGTACGGTGTGATCGGGTTGCATGCCGCAGCAGAATTGTAAGGTGGGATCGGGTTGCACGCTGCAACAGAATTGTAAGGTGGGATCGGGTTGCACGCCACAACAGAAGAAATAAGGGTGGAATATAATTGTGAGATAGGATAGGGTTGCACACTGCAACATAAGTAATAAGGGTGTAATGTGATTGTGAGGTGGGATCGGGTTGCGCTCTGCAACAAGGGAACAATTGAAATAAAAAAATGCGAAAACATCATTTGTGATTCTTCGTATCCTTGTGCAATATTTGTTTGGGTTTCTTAACTTCCTCTTATACGATTGATTTTAAATAGAATAATGTTTTTCTATACATGCTAGTACTATTCAATGGTACTAACGCCCTTTTTGCCGGGGGTGCTACATCTTTTATATGTATGTAGGTGGTTCTATAGCATGTACCTTGGTCCGCCGTTAGTGGTGCCTCCTCTTCATCTCTTCAGCAGTTCTGGTGAGCCCCATTTCCTCTCGGGGCCGTGTGTGAACCATATCATTCTCTTTTGCTTATGTTGTAAAAGGTATAGCCGGGGCCTCATTAATGGCAAGTCTATGTAAAATCCTAGTACTCTTAGAGGCTCCGCAGACACTGTGTGGGTTGTATATATTTGGGTAGTAGTTGTAACTATTCGTAACCATGGTCCCGTGTTGGAAATATTGTGCTTAGTTGTATATTTTGGGATTACCAAATTATGAAGCTTTAAAAGGGGAAAGTGGACTTATGTTGTAAATTCATACTTTGATTCCATTTACTATTTCATTTATAAATTTGTATATTATAAAAACGGGGTGATGCGTTGGATAGGAAAGGAAATCCAGGTCCGCTTGACTGGGATCATCCGGTTAGGCACCGGTCTCGTCCCTTGGTTTTGGGGCGTGACAAACTTGGTATCAAAGTATATGGTTATAAAAGTGTCCTAGGATGTCTTAGAGCTGTGTCTAGTAGATCCCTTCTTATCGGTGTGTTGTCGACAACATCTATAATTAGGGGGCTGCATGGACATACAGGAAAATTACCGTTTCATTGTTACTCTATATCATGCGATGAAGTGGAACGTGAAAACATCTTCATCTAACTCGTGCATTGTCCCAATTTTTAGTAAATATCACACAAGAAGAGAGCTCGACTTGGCCCAGAGGCCAATGGCACCCCCAGAATTGGCCACAAATTCTCTAGCTGGTGGTGCGGGTGTGAATGATTCCCCGACCACAAATCAGCCTGACTCCTCCACTTCAGCCCAGTTTATTCTTATTCCTGCTCAAATGGAGGGTGTTGCAGTCAAGGGGATTCTTCAGGTTCCAGGGTCAACCAGTTTCTGCGGTTAGCCCCTCCAGAGTTCACAGGCACCGACCCTGAGGCCGATCCTCAGGAGTTCATTGATGAGATGCACAATACCCTCTGAGTTATCAGGGATATTGAGATAGAGGGGGTTGAGTTGGCTTCCTATCATCTGAAGGGAGCGGCATATTCGTGGTTTTAAATGTGGGAGAGTTCTCGTGGATAGGGGAGCCCTCCGGCGAGGTGGGAGGAGTTTGTGGATGCCTTTATGGATCATTTCTTGCCTGCCAAGATTATGGCAGCCCGTGCTACATAGCTTGAGGCCCTCAAGAAGGGAAACATGAGTGTGTGGGAGTATCATATAGAGTTTGTGCACTTGTCAAAATATTATGTTCACATAGTGTCTAATATGGAGGATAGAGTTCGTCGCTTTGTTCAGGGCCTTGGTCCCTTGGTTATTAATGGAGCTGCTACAGCTGCTCTGCATTAAGATATGAACTACAGGAAGATTGTGGGATTTTCCCAAGCTACGGAGGCTCGGAAATTGATGATAAGAATGGAGAGGGAGAGTAGAAGTAGGGCCCAGTCAACGGGAAACCCTGGGAGTTCAGTTCGAGGAGGGAGATCAATCCTTGGGAGAGGGTCATCAGGGCCATCTCAGTCCAATGCTCAGTCCTCAGCCAGTGCGCCGCCACCAGGGCACAGTTATAAGTAGGGAGGTCGTGTTGGACCAGGTTAAGACAGCAGGAGGTTCCATCAATCGGGTCGTTCAGGTGGAAGTCTCCAGTAGTAGCGGAGGGCCCCATGCCCTACGTGTGGGAGGTTTCATTATGAACCTTGCTACTTGGACATACCGGTATGCTATAGGTGTGAAGTGAGAGGCCACGTTCAGTGAGATTGTCATGCAACCCGTCAGGGCACGGGTAGGGGCATTGCTCAGCCATCCAGTTCTTCAGCCGCTACATCTACAGCACGCCTTCCAGCTCCAGCAGGGCGCGGTGCATCTTGGGGTGGAGCAAGGGGTCGAGGGGGACCCAACCGATTCTATTCTTTGAGTGGCCGCCAGAGTGCGGAGGCTTCCCCAGATGTTGTCACAGTTGTTCTGACTGTTCAGTCACATGATGTTTATGCTCTTATTGATCCCGGGTCTTCTTTGTCATATGTTACTCCATTTATTGCTTCACGTTTTGGGATAGAACCTGAATAACTTCACGAGTCGTTCTCTGTGTCAACTCTTCTTGGTGATTCTATTATGGCTGTGCGAGTCTATAGGAATTGTGTTGTCACTGTACGTGGACGGGATAAGACGACCGATATTATTTAGTTAGAAATGGTAGACTTTGATGTAATTATGGGGATGGATTGATTCTACTCCTGCTTTGCTAAACTCGACTGCCGAAGCAGGATTGTGAGGCTTGAGTTTCCTAGTGAATTAGTTATCGAGTGGGAGGGGAATAATGTTGTGCCAACAGGTAGGCTTATTTCCTACCTTAAAGCCTCAAAGATGACAAGAAAAGGGTGCATCTGCAATTTGGTCCGGGTTGTGGATACCACTTCAGAGGTGCCTGCTCCCGAATTTGTGCCTGTTGTGAATGAATTTCTTGAAGTACTTCCGGACGATCTTCCTTGGATTCCACCAGATAGAGAGATCGATTTCGGGATGGATGTATTGCCAGATATGCAGCAAATATCTATTCCACCTTACCGAATAGCGCCAACAGATTTGAGAGAGCTAAAAGAACAATTGAAATATCTATTAGAAAAAGGTTTCATTCGGCCAAGTGTGTCGCCTTGGGGCGCACCGACTATTTTTGTCAGAAAGAAAGGCAGATCGCTTCGGATGTGTATTGATTATCGGCAGCTCAACAAGGTCACCATCAAAAACAAATACCCAATGCCTCAGATAGATGATTTTTCCGAAAAATTTCAAGGTGCTAGGTTCTTTTCAAAGATTGGTTTGCGGTACGGGTATCACAAGTTAAAGATCAGGGAGAAGGATATTCCTAAGACTGCCTTCAGGACTCGATATGGCCTCTTTGAATTTCTGGTAACGTCTTTTGGGCTAACCAACGCCCAGCAGCTTTCATGGATCTTATGAATCGGGTTTTCAAACCGTTTCTTGACTCCTTTATGATTGTCTTTATTGACGATATCCTTGTTTAATCGCATAGTCAGGAAGATCATGCTACTCACATCTGGGTAGTTCTGTATACTCTTCATTAGCACCAGTTGTATGCAAAGTTTTCAAAATGTGAATTTTGGCTAGAACCAGTCACCTTTTTGGGCCATATTTTTTCCAGGGAAGGGATTCGGGTTCACCCCAAAAGATTGCACCGGCAAAGGATTGTCCTAGGCCAACGACCCCGGCAGAGATTCACAGTTTCTTGGGTTTAACTAGGTACTATCGAAGATTTTTGGAGGGATTCTCTACCCTCACCTCTCCATTGACTATGCTGACACAGAAGGCGGTTAAGTTCCAGTGGTCCGATGCTTGTGAAAAGAGTTTCCAAGAATTTAAATTGAGATTGACGACGGCGCCGGTGTTGACCTTGCCAGAGGGTACAGAGGGATTTGTTGTTTATTGTGATGCTTCAAGGGTTGGTTTGGGGTGTGCGTTGTTGCAGCGCGGGAAGGATTAGGCCAATAGACGCACATTTGTGAAGAACATTCTAGCTCCCTGAATATGGTAAAACGAGTCATTAATACAGGGCAAGGGATACCGATTCTTCACCATAACTCTGTTCAGTTGCCGATAATCAATACACATACGCATGGACCCATCCTTCTTCTTCACGAACAATACTAGTGCACCCCAATGTGACACACTAGGCTGAATGAACCCTTTATCTAGGAGTTTATGAAGCTGCTCCTTCAATTCCCTTAGCTCCGCTAGTGTCATACGAAGGTGGAATAGAAATAGGCTGGGTGCCTGACACCAATTCAATACCAAAATCAATATCCCTGTCAGGTGGCATGCCTGGCATGTCTGCAGGAAACACGTCCGGAAAGCCACGGACCATAGGAACCGAATCAATAGTGGGATTCTCAGCACTGACATCCCTCACAAAATCCAGATAAGATAAACACCATTTCTCGACCATGCACTGAGCCTTCAAGTAGGAAATCACCCCGCTAGGCATATACTCCGAAGAACCTCTCCACTCAACCCTCGGACACCCTAGCATAGCTAAGGTCAGGGTCTTAGCATGACAATGAAGAACATCATGACACGGAGATAACCAATCCATGCCCAATTTCACATCAAAATTGACCATGCTGAGTAACAGTAAGTCCACTCGGGTCTTCAGACCCCCAATAGATATCATGCACAACCGATACACACGGTCCACAACAACAGTATCGCCCACCAGAGTCGACAGATGAACAGAAGTGACTAGAGACTCACGGGGCATATCCAGAAAATGGGCAAAATATGAAAAAACATAGGAATATGTAGAAACAGGGTCAAATAAAGACAAGGCATCTCGGTAACAGAGTGAGACAATACTGGCGATCACGGCATTTGTGGCCATAGCATTTGGCCTGGCTGAAAATGCATACGGGCGAGCCTGACCTCCCCCTCTAGGGCAACCTCTAGCTGACTGACTACCACTTCTGGCTACCTGGGCGGGTGGTGAAGTAACTGGAGCTGACGTCGAGGGCTGGACCCTCTACTGAGAAGAACCACCGGGAAGACGGGGACACTGCCTCCAGATGTGCCCGAACTATCCACACTCAAAACAACTACCTGGAGCTGGATGCGGGGACTGATAGAAACCCCTGGCTATAGAACGACCACTGAAAGACTCATGCATAGGAAAAATCTGAAGTGGGGGTGCTCGAGCTGCACTCTGAACTAGGAGGGCACCAAATGAAGTACGGCCTGACTGAGAACCACGGGGACCATGCCCCGAAGATGCACCACTATACGATGCGTGGGCTGACTGAGGAGGCCTGAATGAACGGCCTTTACCCTGCTGAAACTGCCCCTGAAAGGGAGCACCACTAGAACTGCCCGAACCACGAGGCCTCTCGTCCTCCCTCTCCTCCCGCTCCTGGTGGCGAACTGACTCAATATCTTGAGCTATGTCAACAACCTGCTCGAAAGAAGCACCTAATACTCTCTCTAGAGTCATAAATAGTCGGAGTTGATAGATAAGACCATATACAAACCTCCTCACCATCTTCCTATCAGTAGGGACAATCTCAGAAGCATGCCTAACCAACTCAGAAAACCTCATCTCGTATTGAGTAACTGATAACTCTCCCTGGCGCAGCTGCTTAAACTGCATGCGTTGCTCCTCTCTATGGGGCTGAGCAACATACTTCTCCAAAAAGATCTTGGAGAACTGCTACCAGGTGAAAGGTTCTGAACCAACCGGGCTACGCCTCTCGAATGACTCCCACCAAGTAAAGGCAGCACCTGCAAACTGAAATGTAACAAATGAGACCTCACTGGTCTCCAAAATACCCGCAGTACGTACTATCCTCTAGCACTTATCTAGAAACCCTTGGGCATCCTCGCCCTCTGTACCGCTGAAAGTCGGAGACTGAAGTCTGTTGAACCTCTCCAACTGCGCTGCTCGTCCTCAGGAATAGTAGGGACAACATAATCCTGGACCGGCGCAACTGGCTGAGTTGGGGCTGCTCCCGGTGTCTGAATACCCCGTACAGCCTGCTCAGGTGCCCGAGCAGCTGGAGTCTGATTGCCTCCCCCGACATGAGCGGTGGTGGCAGTAGAAGACATAGTCACTACCTAAGCCCAACTGGTGCACACTGTCAATATCTGAGATAGGGTCTCCTGAAGACCCGGAATAACAATAGGCATTGTCGGTGACTGAGCCTGTCCCACTGGAGCATCATCGGTAGGAACCCGATCCTGAACGATAGCGGGATCCTGTGGTACTGTCCCGGCTGCTGCACGGGCTGGCCCCTACCTCTACCACGGCCTTGACCGCGGCCTTGACCTCTCGCAGGTCTAGCTGGCGTCTGGTCACCCTGATCGGTATTGCATGTCCTCACCATCTATGAGATAATAAAACAATGTAAGTTTAGATTTCAAGAATCAATAGATTAGCACGAAAGAATTCAAAAAAGATAGAAATGTTTCCTAAGAGTTCGGCAGCCTCTCCAAGATAAGTACAGACGTGTCCGTACCGATCCTCAAGAATCTACTGAACCTTATCATGACCGTCGAGTCATATGTAACCTAGGCTCTGATACCAAACTGTCACGACCACAAATCCTAAATCGGCCGTGATGGCACCTGTCATGGAACTAGGCCAGCCAACAATCACGTATTTCCACTTCCCTTAAAAATCCCAAAACCCGTAATAAACACTTCAACCATCCCCAAAACCCGTAGCCAACATGTCATGAGCATCTAAAAGAGATAAGCCAAAGGTATACTATTATAATACAAAACCTCCACATAAATAGCTAGATACAACAAGAAGGGAAACAGAGATGCTGCGGACGCTGAACAACTACCTCTATATCTCGCAATCCGGCTGTGCACGTAATAGATGGCTAATGCTCGGTATTTGCACCTGAATATAAACACAGGGGTGCAGGGAGTAATGTGAGTACGCTAACTCAGTAGTAATGGAAGTAAATCAAGTCTAAGCAGCAAGAAAACACATAAAAATCAATGTTATCAATTCACAATACACACATCCTTTCTTTCCAACAGTATAAACATAGATATATGAAATCATCATGCCTTAAAACCAACTTCAAAAAAATCCTTTGAAAAATGTATATTTTCAACAACTTCAAATAGAAAGATTTAGTATGAAAATGAAATAAATCATAAAGATGCCCCTAGGGCAAAACATATTTCATAAGTTCAGAGTGAAAGTTGTAAAATCATAAGTAACCCCTCGGGAAAAAACATGTATCATAATCAGCCCCTCGGGCATGCCTCACAGTCACTCATAATCATCCCCTCGGGCATACCCCACCATCACTCATAATCAGCTCCTCGGGCATTCCTCACAGTCACTCATGCCTCCCAATCACTCGTCACTCGGCACTCGGTGCGCTCACTGAGGGTGTGTGCAGACTCCGGAGGGGCTCCTTCAACCCAAGCGCTAATATCAAGCCACCTCGTGGCGTATCATATCCTCACCATCAGGCCCTCGGCCTCACTTAGCAGAACCTCTCAAAATCCCCCTCGGGCGAATCAGTAAAACACGGTACTAGACCCAAAACATCATTTTTAAATCTCAAAGTAGTGTAAATCAGAATGAGTTTCAAAAATGGTAAGCACAATGTGACTGAGTGAAATCATCAATAAACAGTGAGGAAAACAACAGTAAAAATCCCCCAAGGGGCCTAAACAGATCGGCACGAGGCCCCAAACACGGCTTATACCCCAAATATTGCAACAATATTTAGAACATAATTTAACATAAGGTTTTGAGTAAATTATGCAACTCAATAGTTTCCGCATAGAGGACCAAGCCCAATCCAAAAAGTAGCGCGCGCCACATACTCGTCATCTGACATGTGTGTGATTCTAAAATCAGTGAGAAATATGAAGTCTGGGGTTTCATACCCTTAGGACAGGATTTAGAACCATTACTTACCTCTACCGGGTCACAACACTAGGCCGCTATGCTCTTGCCTCTCAAATTTGCTCCCGATTTCTCTGAATCCAGCCAAAACCAGTTTAACATCATTAATACATACTAAAGGAACACAACCCAATCGAAAACTATCAAATTATACAAGAATCTAGAAATTCGGCCAAACCCGAGCCCCAAGCCCACGCCTTAGAATTCGATAAATTTTACATCACTAGAAACCTCGTCCTCCCACGATTCTACACATACTAAAAACACCACAATTGGACCACAATTACATACCCAAAATGCCAAGAGAATTTTCGAATCCTACACCCATTTTCCCCAACCTTTTTCTACTTTAATCATTCAATTTATAAGCCCAATCTGAAAAAAATAGCATAGAATCGACTTTAGTAACTCGAGAATTTGCCTCCACTAAAAACCCACAAATTCTCTCTTCAAATTGCCTTCAAATGAGTTCCAACCGCATGCAACAATGGTGAAATGAATTAAATTTCACGGAGGCCTCTTTTATACTATTCTGCCCAGCAATTCCGCACCTGCAAACCTTTAATCGTATCTGCATACCCGAACCTGCGGTCCCAGGTGCGCACCTACACAATCCACTAACGGGCTAATTCTCGCACCCACGGCCACTTCTCCACACTTGCGGCTTCGCAGGTGCAGCTAGCACTTCGCACCTGCGGACTCCTCCTGCCTAGCCTCCCTTCGCACCTGCGCATGGCCGTTCGCACCTACGACGTCGCACCTGGGCTACCCATCCGCAGGTGCGACCAACACCATAAACTTACACTAGCAGCCATTTGCTGCAAATTTTCCAAGTTCAACACTCCGCCAACCATCTAAGATCAATCTCGAGCCCCTCGGGGCCCCAACCAAACATACCGATACACCCCATAGCATTATTCTAACTTAGTCGAGCCTTCGAAATACCAAAAACTACATGAAAACACAAAATTTATATCAAATTCAAGCCTATGAACTTTGAAACTTCCCAATTTCGCCAATGACGCCGAAACCATCCAAAACACCTCCGATTGACCTGAAATTTTGCACATATACCCAAAATGACATTACAAACCTGCTCCAACTTTCAGAATCCCATTCCGACCCTGATAACCTATTTTTCACTACCGACCGGAAATCACTGAAACCTAACTTTTGCCAATTCAAGCCTAATTCTACACCGGACATCAAAACTTAATACTGAAAAGACTCATAAGTCTAAAATGGCCTAACGAAGCTATCCGAGCAATACAATCCGCATTCCGAGGTCGTTCACCAATAAGTCAACTCTAAGTTGAATTTCTCAACTATTAGGCTACTTTGAGAGACTAAATGCCTCAATTCTCACCATGACCACTCCAGACCCAAACCAACTGACCCAACACAACATAAACATGCTAATAAATATATGAAAAAGGAGAAATGGGTAAACCCCACGGAACGACCGACCTGGTCATTACAAAAAGCCAACTTCAAAAAAAATCCTTTGAAAAATGTGTTTTCCAAAAAATTCAGAAATAAAAATACCCGAATGATTTAGTGTAAAATTAAATAAATCATAAGTATCCCCTCGGGCCAAAACATGAATCATAAATCGCCCCTCAGGCAGAACATCACTCGGCATACCTCACAGTCACTCAGTATCAGCCCTTCGGGCAACCTCACTGTCACTCATGCCTCCAAATCACTTGTCACTCGGCATTCGACACTCGCACTCAGTAGGTACTTGCGCTCTCTGGGGGTGTATACAGACTTCGGAGGGGCTCCTTCAGCCCAAGCGCTACTATCAAGCCACCTCGTGGCATATCATATCCTCACAATCAGGCCCTCGGCCTCACTCAGTCAGAATCTCTCAAAAGCCCCTCGGGCATATCAGTAAAATGGGGTACTCGACCCAAACATAATTTTATATCTCAAAATAGTGTAAATAAAACTGAGTTTCAAAATCAGTTAAACATAACATGACTGAGTGTAAATCATAAGTCAACACAGTGAGGAAAAATAACAGTAAAGAGAAAAGCCCCCAAGAAGTCTAAATAAGTCGGCACAAGGCCCCAAACATGGCTTGTAGCCCAAATATAGCAATAGTTATAGAACACCATTTAACATATGATTTAGAGTAAAATACGCAACTCAATAGTTGTCGCAGAGAGGACCAAGTTGTCACGACCCCAAATCTTAAGCCGACCGTGTTGGCGCCTATCATGGAACTAGGCTAGCCAACCATTTAAGACTATCATAATATTTCATAATTTCCCAAAATAATCAAATTTTAAAACAGCAAATATGAGATGAACAATTTATAAAATTCACCAAAACCTGGAGTCAACATTCATGAGCATCTTAGACTGTAAATACAGTGTACAATGAGGTGATTTGCTACTACAAAAGCCTGAAGTACAAAAGAAAAAAACTATGAACTGAGGAAAGGAAAAGAGGTGAGTTGGGGATGTTTAGCAGCTACCTCGATCCTCGAACAACTCCAAGCACGTTTGTAAACCAACTAGTGAGATGGTCCAGTACGTGGATCTGCACACGGAGGTTCAGGGAGTAAGGTGAGTACGCCAACTCAGTAAGTAATCAAAATAACTAAACACTTAAGTGTAGTGACGAGCATTTATAAATCATGTAAATCCAAATAATGAATAACAGTGGAACTGAATAAATCAAGTCAGGAATCTACATTATGAATATTTCATAAAAATCCAGTTTCCATTTAAAAATCTCGCATAAAATCATTTGTCCAACATTATCGTCAGAGGCTCAGTGTAAAGTAGTGTGAAAAAACAGTAGTATCATAAAATATAAGCCCCTCGGGCACAGTATCACTCACAATAAATCCTCTCGAGCAAGCCTCTCAGTCACTCGTGACTCTACTATCAGTAGCGCATTCTCACACTAGACACTCGTACTCAGCAAGTACCAGGAATACATATAACTGTTGCGGCGGGCAGCCGATCGAAAACACACACACATATATATATCTATATCGTTGCGACGTGCAGCCCGATCCTTATTGTAAAGACTCGTAAAATTTCATGGCTATAGATAATTCCCAAATAGGTCCCCGTGTTGGTATAACTTTAGAAATTCTTTAAACGGACCCTTTTTGAGTAAAAAGTACCACGGGACTTAAAAGATAAAATTTTCCAGAGTTGCGTTGTTATGCGATCGCATAACAGGTATGCAGACCGTGTAGTGGTCGCATACATGCACAGTCTGCTGTCCAATTTGACGACAACTATGCGGCCAAGATGTGATCATATTTTTGGAATGCGGACCGCATAGCTATCGCATTCTTGCACCTCTATTTTTGCGGAGGAGGTTATGCGACGCAATATGTGATTGCATAACAGGTACGCGGCCTGCATAGTGGTCGCATACCTGGGCATTCCGGTTTCTTTTGGCCCATTTGTGGGCCATTTATGCGACAAGAATGCGAACCGCATAGCAGGAATGCGATCGCATTCCTGACCGCATTTCTACTTCGGGACTTTTAAAATTTTAATTTTTATACCCGACCCCTAGTTTATTAAAACACTTACCCCCTTCCACTTTAACGATTTTCTGAACAAAATAGAGAGAGGGAAAAGAGAGTTCTTGAGAGAGAAGGTTCCATCTTCACCCACAATTGATTCTTGACTATCACTCGGGCCTGGAAGTTGTTGAGTTAATTGTCATCTTCTTCACTCTAAGAGGTGAATCCCCACCCTATCTCCTTTTAATTCTCAGGTTTTGGCTAAAAATCGTAGAACACATAAATTGATTCTTGGAGATAAAAGTCGATACCTTGCATGCATGTAATTAAACCCCCTAATCTAGTAAAGGGAAACGATTTTGGGTAATTATTCACAAAAAAGGGGTAGTAATCTAAGGGGTCACATAGCGTTCGATAAAATTCCTAAATGAGTTTGATTTATGTTTATGGTTCCTAATTCTAAGTGAAATATGTCACATTGTGGAGGAGATTGACAGTGTAGACGGTCCGGTGATTTGTGATAAAAAATAAAAGGGGAATTCCGATTCAAGGTATGTATGGCTAACTTTAATATTTGTAGAGTCATTTTGTTGGAGTCCGAGCACATGGTATGAAATACTTGCTTGAGAATATGTGAATTGATTGTCCTACTGTGTCGAGGTGTAAGATTTCATTCTCTGATTTTATTAGTCGATTACCATGGTAATTGCGATTTTGAAGGGTGATTCTTTGTGCTTATCCTATCATGTGTAACGTTCGTTAAATGTTCGAATATGTCAATGTGGTAGTATGTGCTACTAAATGAAAGAAAGTTAACGTATCCTAATGTGGGAATGTATCAAATTGCTAACGGCCGAGTGTGGCAAATAATGAAAAGAGAGTGTGGATTATTTTGCCTTGACTTCATATAGTTGTTGGTTGATATGAACTTATGTTCTTGATAATGAAGATCCCTGTGATATGATTGTTGGTTATTATTGCTATCAAATATGATTGTACGGTGGGATCGGTTGTGTGCCGCAACATGAAGTAATAAGGGTGGAGAGGTAATAATGGTGAAATGTGATTGTACGGTGGCATAGGATTGCGCGCAGCAACACGAAGTAATAAGGGTGGAGAGGTAATACGGGTGAAATGATGATGTACAGTGAGATCGGGTTGCGAGCCGCAACAGATGAACAATTGAAATGAGTAACTGGGGGATCTTCATTTGTGATTTTCTGTATATCTATGTGGTACTTGTGTGGTTACCCTGACTGTCTTCCAATTCTGTATTGTTTGGTTTTACTTAGAATAAACTTTATTCATACATACTAGTACTATTCAAAGGTACTGACGTCCCTTTTGTCGGGGGCGCTACGTCTTTTATACGGATGTAGGTGGTTCCACAGTAGGTAGCTCAGACCGCCGATAGTGGTGCCTCCCTTCCGTTCCTTCAGCAGATCGGGTGAGCCCTATTTCATCTCGGGGCCGTGTGTAGTCTATATCATCTCTTTTGTATATGTTACGTTTTCTAAGGTATAGCCGGGGCGTTGTTGCCGGCAAATATTGTGTAAACTCTTAGTACTCTTAGAGGCTCCGTAAACATGATGTGGGTTGTACATATATGTATTTTAGGCAGTAATTTTGTTTGCTAGTAATCGTGGTCCAAATCGGAATTATTAATTGTTTTGTGATAACCAAATGTTGAAAGGATAAAGGATGAAACAAACTCAAATGGTAAATTAATACTTAAACTCTAAATTTCTAATTCACGTGGAATAATGTATATTGTAAACACGGGGTAACGTGTTGGGTAGGAAAGGCAATCCAGATCCGCTTGACCAAGATCATCCGGTTGGGCGTCGGTTTCATTCCTTGATTTTGGGGCATGACAAACTTGGTATTAGAGCACGGTTTTTAAGGTGTCCTAGGATATCTCGGAGCCGTTTCTAGTAAAGCCCTTCTTATCGGTGTATTGTCGACCACATCTATAATTAGGAGGATGCATGGATATTAAAGGAAAATACCCTTTCATTGTTACTCTGTATCGTGCGATGAAGTGGAGGGTGAGAACATAATTATCTAACTCGTGCATTGTCCCAATTTTCAGTAAATGGCACCCAATAAGAGAACTCGACTCGTCCCCGAGGCCAATGCCACCCAGGAGTGGCTATAAATTCTCCAGCTGGTGGTGCGGGTGTGAATGATTCCTCGGCCACAAACCAGCCCGATTCCTCCACTCCAGTCCAGACTATCCTTGTCCCTACTCCAGCGGAGGGTGCTGAAATCCATCCCGCTGATGTTCCCGATCCCTCCTCAACTCCAGCTTCCAGTCCCGGTATTTCTTATGGGGACCTCAGGGGAGCTATTCAGATGTTGACTCAGCTAGTGGCCTCCCAGGCCCAAAGGTCTCATGCTGCCCCTGTGTCCTCTAGCGAGCAAGGGAATTCTTCAGGTTCCAGAGTCAACCAATTTCTGCGGTTAGCCCCTCCATAGTTCACAGGAACCGACCCAGAAGCAGATCCTCAGGACTTTATAGATGAAATGTACAAGACAATCCCGGTTATGAAGGCTACAAATACGGAGGGAGATGAGTTGGCTTCCTATAGGCTAAAGGGAGTGGCGCATTCGTGGTTTTAGATGTGGGAGGGTTCCCGTGGGGAGGGGAGCCCTCCGGCGAAGTGGGATGAGTTTGTTGATGATTTCATTGATCATTTCTTGCCTGCCGAGACTATGGCAACCCGTGTTGCGGAGTTTGAGGTTCTTAAGCAGGGCAGCATGAGTATGTGGGAGTACCACATGGAGTTTGTGCGCCTGCCCAAATATGCCATTCACATGATGACGACTATGGAGGTCAGGGTTCGACGGTTTGTTCAGGGCCTTGGTCCCTTGGTTAATGAAGCTACTACAGCTGCCTTGCATTCGGATATGAACTATGGGAAGATCGTAGGATTCTCCCAATATATAGAGGCTCGAAAGTTGATGATAAGGATGGAGAGAGAGAGTGGTAGTAAGGCCCTGTCAGCGGGCAACCCTTGGAGTTCAGTTGCAGGTGGGAGATTAGCCCTTGGGAGAGGGTCAGCAAGGCCATCCCAGTCCTACGCTCATTCCTCAGCCAGTGCCCCGTCATCAGGGCATAATTATCAGTAGGGAGGTCGCTTTGGACCAAGTTTAGATAGCAGGAGGTTCCATCAGTCACGCGTTAAGGTGGAAGGTTCAAGCAGCAGCGGAGGAGCCCATGCCCTAAGTGTGGGAGGTTTCATTCTAAGCCTTGTTACTTGGATATACCGGTGTGCTATAGATTTGGAGAGAGAGGCCATATCCAGCGAGACTGCTGCGCACCCAATCAGGGTGCGGGTATGGGTACTGCTCTGCCATCCAGCTCTTCAGCCACTACATCTTTAGCACGCCCTCCAGCTCCAGTAGGGCGCAAAGCAGCTAGGGGTGGAGCACGGGGTCGAGGGGGGGCCCTGTTTCTTCTATGCTTTAGTGGTCGCCAAAGTGCGGAGGCTTCCTCGGATGTCGTCACAGGTATTCTGACTGTCCAAATGCATGATGTTTATACTCCTATTGATCCCGGGTCTTCATTGTCTTATGTTACTACATTTATTGCTTCAAGTTTTGGGGTAGAACCCCAACAAGTTCATTAGCCGTTCTCTGGACCGACTCCGGTTGGTGATTCTATTTCAACCGCGCGAGTTTATAGGAACTGTATTGTCACGCTATGTGGTCAGGATACCACAACCAATCTTATTGAGCTAGAAATGGTGGATTTTGATGTTATCATGGGAACAAATTGACTCTACTCGTGCTTTGCTAAACTCGATTGTCGAACCAGAATTATGAGGCTCGAGTTTCCTAACGAACAAGTTATCGAATGGAAGGGGAATGATATTGTGTCGAGGGGTAGGTTTATTTCCCACCTCAAGGCCTCAAAAATGATCAGGAAGGGGTGTATCTAGAACTTGGTCCGGGTTGCGGACACCACTTTAGAGGTGCCTGCTCCCGAGGCCGTGCCGGTTGTGAATGAGTATCTAGAAGTATTTCCGAATGAGCTTCCTTGAGTTCCGCCAGATAGAGAGATTGAATTTGGGATTGATGTATTTCCAAATACGCAGCCAATATATATTGCATCCTACAGGATGGCGCCAGCGGAACTGAGAGAGTTGAAAGAACAATTGAATGATCTATTGGAAAAGGGTTTCATTCGGCCAAGTGTGTCGCCTTGGGGCGCATCGGTTATTTTTGTCAGGAAGAAGGATGGATCGCTTCAGATGTGTATTGATTATCGGTAGCTCAACAAGGTCACTATCAAAAACAAATATCCATTGCCTCGGATAGATGATTTGTTCGACCAGTTTCAAGGTGCTAGGTTCTTCTCAATGATTTATTTACGAGTCGGGTATCACCAGTTGAAAATCTGGGAGCAAGATATTCATAAGACCACCTTCAGGACCCGTTATGGGAACTTTGAATTTCTGCTAATGTCTTTTGGGCTAACCGATGCCCCAACAGCTTTTATGGATCTTATGAATCGGGTTTCCAAACCGTTTCTTGAATCCTTCGTAATTGTCTTGATTAACCACATCCTCGTTTATTCGCGGAGTCAGGAAGATCATGACAATCACCTCAGGGCAATTATGCATACCCTTCATCAGCACTAGTTGTATGCAAAGTTTTCAAAATGTGAGTTTTGTCAAGAATCGGTAACTTTTTTGGGCCATGTTTTTTTCAGGGAAGGGATTCAGGTTGATCCTTAAAAGATTGCAGCAGTAAAGGATTGGCCTAGACCGACGACCCTAACAGAGATTTATAGTTTCTTGGGTCTAGCTGGGTATTATCGAAGATTTGTGGAGGGATTCTCTACTCTTGCCTCCCCACTGACTAAGTTGACGTAGAAAGCAGTAACGTTTCAGTGGTCCGATGCTTGTGTAAAGAGTTTTCAGGAATTGAAATTGAGATTGACTTCGGCGCCGGTGTTGACCTTGCTAGAGGGTACATAGGGATTTGTGGTTTATTGTGATGCTTCGAGGGCTGGTTTGGGGTGTGTATGTATGCACTGCTGGAAGGTTATAGCATATGCACGAAGGCAGGTCAAGAATCACGAAAGAATTATCCGACGCATCATTTGGAGCTCGCAGCGGTTATGTTTGCACTGAAGATCTGGCAGCATTATCTTTATGGGGTCCATGTGGACATGTTCACATACCACAAGAGTCTTCAATACTTATTCAAATAGAAGGAGTTAAACTTAAGGCAGCAAAGATTGTTGGAGTTTCTCAAGGATTATGATATGAATATTTTGTACCATCCGCGGAAAGAGAATGTGGTGGCCGACACCCTTATTCGAAAGTACATGAGTAGCTTGGCTTATTTGGAATCAGATCAGAGGTCTTTGGCTCGAGAGGTTTATCACTTAGCTAGTCTGGGGGTCTTTCTTTCGACCTCAGACGAAGTGGATGTCGTGGTGGGTAATGGAGCATAATATTTTCTTGTAACGGAAGTCAAGGAAAAGCAATTCATAGATCCAGCATTGGTACAGTTGAAAGAGGCAATCCTAAATCACAACACCTTGACATTTTTGCTCGACAATGATGACGGTGTTTTGCGGTGCCAAGGAAGGCTATGTATTCCGGACGTGGATGATCTTCGGGAAAGGGTAATGGAAGAGGCTCACAATTCCAAGTATTCAGTACACCCAGGTTCTATGAAGATGTATCATGATCTCAAAGAGATTTATTGGTAGAATGGTATGAAGAGGAGTGAGGTGGACTTTGTGGCTAGGTGTCCGGATTGTCAGCAAGTGCAGGCCGAGCATCAGAGGCCTGGTGGGTTGATGCAGCTTATGGAAATACCAATGTAGAAATGGGAGATGATCAATATGGACTTTGTGGTATGGTTACTCTGCACTCAGTGCAAAGTTCAACTCAATTTGGGTGATAGTGGATCGACTCAAGAAATTAGCTCACTTCTTTCCATTCAAGTCCACCGATACCACAGAACAGTATGCTTATTTGTATATCAAGGAAATAGTCAGACTCCATGGCACTCCAGTTTCTATTATCTCGGATCAAGGGGCCCAATTCAAAGCTAACTTTTGGAGGAAATTTCACCAGGTTTTGGGTACTCAGGTAAATCTCAGCACATCTTTCCACCCACAGACGGGCGGTCAAGCGGAGCGGACTATTCAAACGCTTGAAGACATGTTACTATTTTGTGTTTTAGATTTTAAGGGTAGCTGGGATGATCACTTGCCGCTTATAGCCCCGTTTCCCCTGTTTCTGCATCATTTTATGTGGTTCAGCTTCATTTGTGTGTGTTGGGCCGGTTGGTTCGGGTTCAGAGTGGTCATAGTGAGCATTGAGGCAATTTGTCTCTCAAGGTAGCCTAATAGTTGAGAAAGTCAATTGAGAGTTTACTTATTGGTGAATAACCTCGGAATGCGTATTTTATGGATCGGATAGCTTCGTTAGGTGATTTGGGACTTAGGAGTATGTTCAGAATATTTTTGTGATGTCCGGTGTAGAATTAGGCTTGAATTGGCGAGAGTTGGTTTTTGGCAATTTCCGGTCGGCAGTGGAAAATAGGCTATCAAGGTCGGAATGGAATTCCGAAAGTTGGAGCAAGTCTGTAATGTCATTTCGGATGTGTCTGCAGAATTTTAGGTCAATCGGAGGTGTTTTGTTTCGGCGTAGTTGGCGAAATTTGGATGTTTTAAAGTTCATAGGCTTGAATTTGATGTAATTTTTGTGTTTTCACATTATTTTTGGTGTTTCGAAGGCTCGACTAAGTTTGAACGATGTTATGGGATATGTTGGTATGTTTGGTTGAGGTCACGAAGGCCTCGGGTGTGTTTCAGGTGGTTAGCGGACAAACTTTTTTGTGTGAGGTTCTGGTTTCCTTCTACGCAATCGCGTGAGGATGTTTGCGATCGCGTAGAGTAAAATAGTGAGGCAGGATTTTTGTTATACGCCATCGCGTGGTGGAGGTCGCAATCGCGTGAGTAGGAGGTGGTTGGTCAGTCCGATCACGTGGTGTTGTTTCCGATCGCGTAGAGTTAAATGGCGCGTGAGTGCGTTGATCCGTTATTCTTCATGATCGCGTGGAGTGGTTTCCAATCGCGTGGGTTTATGTCCTGATGGATCGCGATCGCATGAGGGTGTCTGCGATCCCGTAGGGTAATTTGATGGGGCAGCAAATTTGTTCTTCGCGATCGCATGTCGATGTTTGCGATCATAGTGAAAGAATTATTTTATGGGCAGAATGATTAAAAGGCCTGAAGTGCGAAATTGGTTTATTTTAGATTTTTGCACTGATGTGGTGTTATATGCATTATATGACTAGGTAGTACAATTGTTGTGTACTTGTGAAATTCATAAACTGAGCAGGTTATTAGCGAGTATCATTGATAATTATTGCCACTTTTACCTCGCTAAGGTTAGTTAGGATTCTTGTTGAGTACATGGGTTGGTTGTACTCATACTACACTCTGCAATTAACTGTGCAGATCCTTATGTTGGACCCAACTGATAGATGCTGTGATTTTGCTATGAGTTCCTAGAGAAGAGGTAGAGTTCCATTCCGATTAAAGTCTTTGATGTCACTTTTTATTTCAGTTGTTGTTATTATCATTCAGACAGTAATTTCATTTCGTATTCTCAGGCATGTACTTCTCTTGTAGAGCTCATAAATCTGTATTACTAGTTTTATGGGATTTTATGTATTGATGCAGTTTTCACGAACTGGAATTCCTAACCTCGGAACCGTGATGGCGCCTAACATATACTTTCTAGGCAAGCCGAAGTTTTTAAATTAATTAACCAGTCATTAACAGTTATATGAGAAATGATATTTGATGATTAATAAACTCAGAATTTAAC
Organism: Nicotiana knightiana; assembly: GCA_005239525.1. Lineage (NCBI taxonomy): Eukaryota > Viridiplantae > Streptophyta > Magnoliopsida > Solanales > Solanaceae > Nicotiana > Nicotiana knightiana. Next base: position 41,499 of record ML420463.1, on the reverse strand, counting down.
AGTGTGCCAAGAGAACTAGAATGATGCTAGCTACTCCCAGTACTCCGGAGTCACAAGTACATGAGCAACTAGAATATTACATATACGGTCTGAATCAAAGTATGACTATTTGAAACTAAATAAATAGTAAACTTGATAAGGAAGGGAACTTCAGGGCTACGTACGTCGTGCAACTATACCTCAAGTCTCAAATGCAGCTGTATCTGAGCAGAGACATCACTAAACATCGATGGGACCAACACCAGCACCTACACATGAAGTGCGTAAGTGTAGCATGAGTATAACTGACAAAATGTACTCCATAAGTGCCAAGCATAACACTAACGAGATAGTTATGAGGCTATGACAAGACACCTTCATGAAATCATGTACATGTATATATATAAAGCAAAAAAATTAACAAGTAGAACAGTTAGTATATTAACTGGGAGGGGACATGTAGAAAGGGGGCGTACGATAAGAACAACAAGCACAAGATCACCAAATAAACTTTTTCTAAAAACAATAATAATGCAACGAATTAAATCATCAATCTAGAAATCAAGTGAATCAATGAAATCAATAATGGCACGACATCACCCTTCGTGCTTATACTCTCGTCCCCACTATGCAATATAATAAATGAAATAAAATGGCATCACCCTTTGTGATTTTACTCTCAACCTCTCATGATGTGATAGATAATAATAAGCAATCAAATGCACGGCATCACTCTTCGTGTTTTAATCCTCACAATCTCTCAAATAAATTATATTATATGCAAATAAGGCATGAGAACACATACCGTACCTTTGACTCTTCCTCACCAAGCAATAACATTAATCAACAATAGCAAACAAGGTGTGAAATTATTTCATTTCAACCTTAGTGTAATGACAAGTCATCTCAACTTTCAAAACTCAACCAACTCAAAAATAATCAATAGATATGAAGCCGAACAATTAATGAAGTAATAATATAACTTTGACATGGAAAAACATAGTCATGGAAACAACATAATACAATAGAATAATATGCACCTGCATGCTTTAACCCATTAACAACGTATATATACTCGTCACCTTATATATACGCAGTCCCCACACATAATTCAAGTGGAAAATAGACCAACAAGTCCTAATCCCTCAAGTCAAATTTAACAAGAACACTTACCTCACTTCGCAACCAAATCATTGACCAACCGCGGCTTTTCCTTCAGGCATTAGCCTCCAAACCAATCAAGTCCATCCAAATATAGTTCAAATAATTCAAAATAGGCTTTAGAAATGACCCACGAGTGAATATGATTCAATCTTTAATAAGTTTTAAAAAAAATTCAGCAAAAGTCAACCCCGGGCCCGCTTGGTCAAAACCCGAGATTCTGACCAAAACCCAATTACCCAATTACCCAATTACCCATTCACCCTCGAGCTCGATTATGTGATTTGTTTCAGAATCCGACCTTAATTTGAGGTTTAAATCTCAATTTAAAAAAAATCTAATTTCTACCCAAATCCCTAATTTCTGCTATGAAGAATCCTAGATTAAAGGTTAATATAAAAGGGTATTTATGAAAATATAGCAAAATAATTTAAATTTTACTAACCACTAAAATAGAGATGAAAACCCTCTTCAAAACTCACTCGAGCCCCTCAAGCTCCGAACCAAATATGCACAAGAGTGTAATAACATCATAGGAGCTCGCTCATACAATCAAAACACCAAAATAAAATATAGAACTACGAATCAGACATCAAAACACATGAAATTTCAAAGAAAACTCAAGAACCTCTAACATCACAACCAAGAGTAGGAATCCTATCAAAGCGACTTTGATTTGTACCAAATTTTGCATACAAGTTTCAAATTGAAAAACATACCTATTTCAATTTCTGAAACAAAAATTCGAACCCGATAGACATAAACTCAACCTATGGTCAAACCTAGGAAATTTCCAAACATTCAAATTGCTTACATTCGGCAAAATAAGCCAAATAAACCTAGGGACCTCCGAATTCAATTCTGAGCATACTCCCAAGTCCAAAATCACAATACGGACCTACTGAAATTGTCAAAACACCAATCCGGGGTAGTTTACACAAAATATTGATCGTAATCAACTGAAGTTTTTTTAAAGCCAAAAATAATATTTTTTTTCAAATATTTACGTAAAATTTTTTTCAGCTATAGACATGGACCATGCACGTATATCAAGAAATATCAAATGAAGCTAATAGATGTCTCGGAACACAGAAATAAGGGTTAGTACTCAAAATGACCTATCGAGTCATCACATGTTTATTTTTGACAGTTGTCTTGTATCTTTACTATTTCCGTTAATTTTGCTATCCTGTTTCGCTTTTGTTATGTTTGGCTTGCCTAGATAGTTAATTATATTCCATCATGACTGGTTAATAGTTTTCAATCGTGACAAGTTAGTATACAAGCTGAAGGGCATAGGTTCTATGGGTCGTGAGCAACTTAGTAAAGTATTGAGGATCGATATGGAGACGTATGTGCTTATCTTCGAGAGGCTAACAAACAGTTAGGAAAACTTCACTTTCTTTCATTCTTGTCATTCGAATTTGTTAATTCTTAAGTTTGAACCTTACTCTAGTATTATCTCATGGATAATGAGGAGTTGTTCAGCCTGATCAGTCGAGCAGGCACCAGTGCCTCTAGTCAGGGTCGTGAGGGTCCGGGGCTAAGGTAAAGGCCGAGATGGGCACGCGCTACAGCTAGGGCCCCAACTAGAGCAGAAGTTGTAGAGTGCCTGTTCCTCTAGTGGTGGACCAGGTTCCGAATATTATGGAGTCGTTGAGAACAACTCACACTTCAACATAACCTAATTGTATATTGGTCTTCAGTAGACTTCTGCTCAATTCTTGAGCTCGGGCGGGTATGATACCAGTTGCACCAGCTACCTAACAAGCAAGGGGGGAGCCCACACTCCTCTCGCCCGTACACCGGAGTAGCTAGTTCAGGGTTATCAAACACTAGGAGTTTTTCTAGTCCAGCTAGTTGTTGTAGTTCGGGTTGAGGTTGGGCCATCTTTGATTAGTGAGGAGAAGAAGATGCTAAAGCGATTCTAGAGACTTCATCCTCCTCAGTTCAGTGGGGGAGAGTCAGTGGATGCTCCGGGTTTTCTTGATCAGTGTCACTAGATTCATTGCACATCAAGTCTTTTGGACTCTAATGGAGTAGACATTATTAGTTTTTAGCTGACAGCGCTAGCCTACAGGTGGTGGAGACCTATGAGTCGGGCAAGCCTACTGGCGCAGTACCACTTGCATGGTATCAATTCTCATTTCTCTTCTTAGAGAGGAGTTGCGTAATGAGTTTTAGTATCTGTGCCACGAGGGCCTGACTGTGACCCAATATGATATGAAGTTCACGGAGTTAGCACATCATATAGTGTTTTTGGTACATACTGAGAGGGAGAGGATTAGGAATTTCATTGATGGCCTCAATTATGGTCTACAATATGGTACGACCCGAGATCCCAAGACGAATGCTAGATTTTACTAGGTGATTGAGATTTCTAGGCTCTTGGAGCAAGTTCGTGGGCTTTTGAGAGACGACCGGGTGGCCAAGAGACCCTATGATTCGAGTTGTTTTGGTGATGCCTCATATGGAGGACAATCGTATCACAGTAGAGGCTGTCCTTTTAGGCCCGCTAAGGCAACTCGTCACAATCCCCATGGCTTATTAAATAGCCACAGTTAATAATGTGCTCGCCTAGTTTAGTCACCATTCAGTGCATTGCCTGCACAAAGTTCTTACCGTGCTTCGTCTGCTTAGGGTTCCACAAGCAGCTATTTAGGTTATCAGGGTCAGTCGTAGGGGTCAACATCCTCGTCGAAGGAGGGGTATTTTTTATTGTGGAGACGTGAGTCATCTCGAGAGGTATTTCCCTAGAGTTATAAGTAGTGTCCCATAGTAGAGCATGCGGCCTATGGTTTTAGCACCAGTAGCTACACCACCCACGCAACCAACTAAGGGTGGGGCTCAGTCGTGTCATGCCCCAACCAGGGGTGGTGTGGCTGGCACCCGGTTCCGTACTAGCCCAAGCGAACCGCTCTGTAACTCATCATTTTTTCTAACTATCATGGGCCAACATGGCCACAACTTCTAATGTAACTCATCATTTTTTCTAACTGTCAATTAAAGGAGATTTACTGATTTTATTTGCTTAATTAGGGTTCGAATTATATTTTTCTGCTGAAATTTTTACTTTATGTGATTTTTACCTATTTTCCTTATTTGTGACTCATAATTTGTATTACTTGTCTTAATTAGGTTATTAGCCTGATATATGTGATTTAATCGTTTTAATCGTCCCTTAAATGTCTCTGATTTATTTATTTACCTTTATTAAACATCAATCTGGGTTTTTAATTGATTCTCCCTTATTTTGAGGGGTGTTTCCCGAAATTTGTTAAGTTATTTGATTCAGGTTAACCCTAATTAACTGGTTGATTTTATTTGAATACCATATTTATGAACTCTGAATTGTTCTTTTCCTTATTTGTTTTACCCTGCTAAGTGCTATATAATCTCCCATTCTTATTTTTCAAAACACACGAACACACATAGAAAAACACAGAAACACACACACAAACTCTTATTCTCACACCCCCTCAAATGTAGTCTTTATGTTACTTCTATTTGCTGCTCTGTCTATCCGGCTGAAAGGTAAGGTTAGACTCTTGGATCCTATTTGCTTTCACTTTCCAGTTGCTATCACTTAACTGGCATGCCTCCCCTTACGTTATCATTCAATATGCCGTGTAGTTAAACTTATGCTCTTCCTGTTTATTGCTTTTAATCAGCATGACTATTTCTGTTATCATGTCCTATCCAACATGCTATGTAGTCAGTCTGCTGTAGATATCAACATGTCTCTGTTTGTCCTAGCATGCCTTAACTCCTATTAACATGTCATGTGTTGTGTGTTACTATAGTTAGTCTACCCTAGCACGTCTCCGTTTAGCCTATGATACTTGTTTACTTATCTGAAAATAGTATGTTAATTTCCTACTATCCCACCCCCTTTTGTATGACTTTCTGTTTAGTAGCTTATTTTCAGCATGTTGTTCTCTGTTTAATAAATGTCTATATGCTCACCTAGTAATAGTTAATGAACTAAGTGAAACCTTGTTTTACTTAATTGTGATTCTGTCCTGTCTATGATTCCAGTGTTCCCGGTGATTGTTTAACTACTGGAACTCATGCCTGAACTTAACCTGCTAAATGTGGTTATGTTTGTAATTTTATTGTAATCTTGTAATTTGTTTGTATTCACTTCTAAAATCCAAACTATTTTTGTACAAAACTATCTCCTACTTTTATATACTATTTTCAACTCCCACTCTTAGATATCTAGGGTCCTCCCCTCCCCCAGTATGAGCACTGCCTAGGAGTCCATGAGACTCATTCGAACTCTGACACATTGGGGATGGCCTTCCAAACTTGTTTACAAATCTTTTTCTTTGAAAAGGTTCTGGTGTGAGAATTGCACGAGGTCCCTGAGGCCCTTGGGATCTTTGACACACCAGAAGCCCAATTGTGTTATTATGAACTACTGGTGTACTCCAGACTTGATTGAAGGCCTGACTTACAGCCTGCGAAGGCTCCCTAGAGTATAGTGATTGTCATTATGTAATTCATTTGTATTGGCCTGTAATAATAATGTTTGTAAAACAGATATAGGATTACTAGTAAAAGCTGGGAGGGATTTAAATATATATATTTTTGTTGGGTTCGGGTAGAAATCATGCTTATAGGATTGTTGTTATTATTTATATGCATTAGAGACCATGCCTATAGGACTTATCTCATTATTTGTAGTCCTGAATTTCACACTTGCATCCCAGAAATCCTGTTATAGGACGTTTATCAATTCTGCATCAAAATCCATGTTTATGCATATTCTCAAGTCTCAATGTGCATTAGAAACCATGCATGTAGGATCTTCTTTGGGAATTATCAAACTTGTCTAATATTCTATTATAATCTCCGCTAACTTAGATATCATGCCCATAGGAAATAAGTGTAAAATAAGTCTTGACACTTAGACATCATGCCTATAGGAAGTAAGTGTAAAAATCAGTTTGTGTGTAGATATCATGTCTATAGGAAATAATCCCCTTTATGTGAATTTAATCTCCAATTTTCAAGCATTTATGATTTGCTTTACTACAGAAACTGACTTGTCCCCTTGTTTTCTTTCTTAAACGTCTTATAATTATGAAATACCGCATTTATCATTTTTAACATGCAAATACGTGACAACATGCTATTTACTGTTGCATAAATCCTACTCAACATCACTACTCGTGCGTAATCAATCATATAGAAACGCTTGATGAGTGTTTGCGCTCGTCCGATATATCACCCTTTAAATTCAGAATGCTTATTTGCAGTATAACTAGTCGATCAATGGTGCAATCGACTGTTTCGTGCCTTCCCCTCTCAAGTGGTCCGCTTGAGGGTACCAGTTTAGACCTCTATAGAAACCTTACTCTGATTTATTGCAAATACATCATGGTCAAAACCTAGCCAGGGTTAATATGCTGTCCACATAATAACCCTTTAGAAAAATCCTTGTCCAAATGTCCACCGGGGTTTCCATAATTCCAGCAGACACAACTACGATTTGTGCATTAATTTGGAGAAATAAGTGCCAATATGCTAATCACTGATGTATAAGTAGTAGAATTTGGAGGGGAAATGGTCTAACCTTATTTGCTTTGCAGAAATGAGGCACGAAGTCCCCAGGTTTGGCATGGTCAAAAGAATACACCATTGTTGCTGGATTGGTGGGAGGACCTTTCGCCAAGTGACAAGGACCATGTGAAAAGGTTCCTCGGAAACTTACCCTCTTTACTAGATATCCAACCAAACAATATGTTGATCGAAGCGGCCACTATGTTTTGGGACGGAGAAAGGTCCGTGTTCTGTTTGGAAACATGTAAATGACTAATCTCTTGGAGGAGATAATGGGATTCGCTGGATTACCTTGGGAAAGTCCAGGTTTATTGGTGCCGGAAAACCACCGTGCCACTAGGGGGTTTCTGAAAATGATGGGTTTGAAAAAGAACGATGATTTGGAGTGCTTGAATGAGTCCTTCGGTCATATTCACCGCAGGGTTTTTATGGTAGTTGTTTGCTTCCTGGGTATTATAGTATTTCCAATAAAAGGAGACGTGATTCACACTATACTTGCTATGGTAGCCAAAACCTTAATGGATGGGATCGAGGGGCAAACATATACCATTGTCCCTATGATCATAGCTGACATCTACTGAGCCTTGGACTGCTGCCAGAAGGGGTTCAATCACTTTGACGGTTGTATTATGCTACTATATGTTTGGTTATTGGAGCATCTCCAAAGGGGTCAATATCGTCAAGAGTTTCCACGAAGAGCGTGGAATGATCATATAACCTACCATCACCTTAAGAGAATGACTTACATCCCAGACAGGTTTGCTCAACCGAAAAATGCTACAGAATGGGCGCAGTTTCTTGACAATTCGACTGAGGGCCATGTTCAATGGATGTTCAAATGGTTCCCTACCAGTGAGTTAATCATCAGATCTAGGGACGCTCCGCACCTAGTGTTGATCTGGTTAAGGGGCATATACCCTTATATTCCCCTTAAGGTTATGAGACAGGAAGGCAGGAAGCAAGTCATACCTCGAGTTTCTAAAATAAGTCATTACAGAGTAGATTTTCAGGATGACGACATCTCGTACAAATGTGAAGCTCAGCATATGTGGCATCTTAAGGTTATTGTGGAAAGGGACACCATCGATCCAAACAGGTACCATGCAGAGCATGTACCTTTTACCTATCACGGTTGGAAGACAGCATAGAAGGGATAGTTGAGCTGGTAATCAGTCGGGGAAACAGGTTCATAGACAACGTTGCTGAAGCCCAAGTGAAATACAATAAACTGTGCAAATGGGTTCATAAGTCCGAGACCGAGCATCTGAAGAAACACAAGACTGATATGGAACTGATCAAGGAATGGAGGGAAAGGTCTATCAAATTGAATGAAAGGCTGGAATATTTGGAGCGGGGTATGATGGAGCTAGAGGGGAAGATGAGGAAAAGAATCGCCGACTGCCAGAATGCTGAGGGAAGCAGAAGAGTACATCTAGCAAGGGTGCACCTACTGTTGGGCATGCACGAACTGGAGAACCTGATCGATAGAGCTAAGACGATCAAGCTTGGGGAAGGTCCTTTTAGGACAAAGTAGATTAGATTTACCTGCTTTTTCAAATGTAATAAGGCCAAGTGACATTATTGACTTATCTTTTTTAGTGTCATTTTAGATTTATCTACTTTTACATTAATGAAATGAGGCAATTATTGGCCCTGAAATTCTCCAAATCAACTTGTCGCTAGGCCTACCTCGTGCACAACGAGGCTTCCAAATTAGGACATGAATTTACATTCCCGCACTATGTGTTTAGATACTGCAAGTACTCTTTTTGGAACCCTTGCTGACTTGGTTACCATTTGTTTTTCTTTCCTTTTTTGATTATTCCCATTCCCCAAGGCTGGTTCACGCATACTAGCATCACCAACTTATCATACCAGATCCAGGGGCCCTCTACCTTCTCATCCTCCAAGTTGACTGAAAGGCAAAGGAAAAGCTAAACTGGATGATATGAACGACATTAGAACGGATAACAATTCACATGTTGAGAATGCAGAAACATCCCATGGTCGGGGTACTCAAGCCCTAAATAATGTGGTTTCACGACTTGAGCAGAAAATACTCGAATAGTAGGGTGAGATTGAGCAGGTGCGTAGCTTAGCAAACCTCTCTCTCACAATCAACATCGTAGACATAAATCACCCAAACACCCATAACCTTGTACCACCTCAAAACACACCCAACAAACGCCCACAGAATCCTCCCGCACCTCACGAGTATACAACCCAACCTCCAGATCAACCTCTCCCTCCTCAATACCAGCAAACCACCTATCACGCTCCCCAAAATACCCCACAAATTATTCCCAAACCCCAAAAATCAATAATGATCATCATTATGCCCAGACTCCCGACCTTAACCAGAACAACCCTATATATGTGGAAACCCTACCTCACTCCACTCAACCAATCTCCTATACACCAGAATCCACTGTGAAGGACCTACTCATCAAAAACATGGCGGAGGAGCTTAAGAAGTTGACAAGTCGAGTTCAGGGTGTTGAAGGGGGGAAATGGATAGAAGGATTGAACTATGAGGATATATGCATACAAGCAGATGTGGAACTGCCGGAGCGTTACAAACCTCCCAAGTTCGAAATGTTTTATAGAACGGGTGACCCCAAAGCTCATCTGAGGACTTATTGAGACAAGATCGTATGGGTTGGAAAATATGAAAGGATTCGAATGAATGTCTTCATGAGAAGACTAACCGGAGATGCCTTGTCCTGGTACATAAGCTAGAATTGTAAGAATTAGGACAATTGGGTGAGCATGGTGTCCAACTTCATGGACAGGTTCAGATCTAATAAGGAGAATGCGCCGGATTTCTTCTATATCCATAACTTAAAGAAGAAGCCAACTGAGACTTTCCGTGAATATGCTACTCGGTGAATGTCAGAAGCAGCCCAGGTTAGACAAGAATTAGAGGAGGAACAGATGAACAAGTTCTTTGTTAGGGCACAGGATCCACAGTATTATGAAATGCTAATGGTTATTGAGAACTATAAGTTCTCTGAAATCATCAAACTCGGAGAAAGGATTGAAGAGGTTATTAAAAGCGGGATGGTGACAAATCTCGAGGCACTGCAGGCCACAAACAAAGCATTGCAATCAGGTGGTATATCCAAGAACAAAGTGTGGGAACAATAATGGTTGCCCAAGGACCCAAAACTCCATTTGTATAACATACCCTTTCACTCACATACCAAACACCTACATCCGCATAACAACCTTCGCCTCCCAGATATTCTCAACTCGTTACCGCCTACCAAACCTATAACACCTAACCATCCTATTATCAGTAACCTCCAACTCGTCAAAACTACCAAAAACTCAGGCCTAATTTTGACCGCAAGTCACCCAGACAGTACACCGCCATTGCCGAACCCATCGACCAGTTGTATGAAAGGTTGAAAGCCGCTGGATATCTCACCCATATTCCCATTATGGCAATGGAGAATTCATCTCAATGGGGAAATCCAAACATGTGTATATCATTCCAGAATGAAAGGACACACTATTGATGAGTGCCGCACCTTGAAAGAAAAGATCCAAACACTGATTGATAGTAAGGTCATACAGACGAAGGAAGCTGTACCCAATGTCCGCAACAATCCTCTCCCAGATCATAGAGGTGGAGTGTTCAATGTGATATAAACTGATGAAGAATGGCCCCGATGGATCAATCGGGCTTATTCAAGAAGGTGATGATCCTAAGAAACCTGCAGTCACACTCAATCACATTGTGGTGCAGGTTCAGCCGCCAGTTGAAGTAGAGATAGCCATATCGGTTCATTTAGAAGTAGAAGTAAAACCACTCATTTCGTTTGAAGTGGAGGTGGCCACACCTTTCATTGTAACGGTGGCATCCACACCACCCTTCAGTTCCAATGTTGTACCTTTGGATTATGTGGTCGAGGCTAGAAGAAAGGGAAAGTCAAAGACATAAGAATCTGGCGCTGCACAAGGAATGACCAGAACATGAAGGGTTTATACACCTGAACATTTAGGAGAAACCAGTAAGCAAGCTTCTAACAAACTGCCCCTCATTGAGACTGTTCCAGATGACCTCTAGAGGAAGGTACATACAAGGGAGTACTCTGTCGTTGATCATCTGAATAAGACTCCCACTCAGATATCTATCATGTCGCTGCTGCAAAATTCTGAGGCACACAGGAATGCTCTAATGAAGGTGTTGAGTGAAGCATATGTACCCAACAACATCACAGGTTGAGAAATAGCCAATATGGTAGGGAACGTCCTAGAGAGCCACAAAATCAACTTCCACGAGAACAAGCTGCCACCTGAAGGTTTGAACCATAACAGGGCACTGCACATCACAGTGCAATATGAAGACAAATTCATCTCTATAGTTCTGATTGGTGGAGGATCTAACCTCAACATTTGCCCATTCACAACGTTCAATAGGTTGGGCAAAGGCCTACATGAGATACGATAGGGATAATGAATGTGAAAGCATTCAACGGGTCTTAGAGAGCTACCATTGGAGAAAATAATATCTGCCTGCAGATGGGTCGTACATGGTTTGATGCTGAGATTCATGTACTGGACATATCTACCTCTTACAATCTATTTTTGGGACGACCATCGATACATGTCGCTGGGGCTGTAGCATCAACTTTGCATCAGGCATTGAAGTTTGAATGGAATCACCAAGAAGTGATTATCAATAGAGATGGGAGCAACCCACTTACACTAATCAGACTATCCCGGTGATTGAAAACAAAAGAGGTTAGGTAGAGAAACCTACCATCATATTGAACGGGTTAACGCAATCGAGAAAGATAAGTGGTGAAGTAGCAAGATAGAAATTATGCTAGCATGGAGAGGATATGAGCCCTACAAAAGACTTGGTAAAAATCTTCAGGGCATCTCCAAACCCATACAACCAAAGCGTCGTGGTACCACTTTCGGGTTGGGATATCAGTACACCTGGCAGGAATAAAACGATTGGTCACCACCATGGCGTGGTCCATACTATCCACTTGAGCAGCCTATGCCACACCTGAGTCAGACGTTCCATCAGGCCTATATTATATGGGGATCAGGGGAAGAAGAAGCATTGGCGTCATTAAGGAATTTTTTCTTGGAAAATGATGACATGGACTGTTTTGTAATTGTCGAGGAGGAGGAGTAGGAAGGCCCTACTATCCAAGCTGTGGAGAGAGGACCATTCCTCAAGAACTGGACTGTCAGACCATCAAGTGCCCGACGAGTCTCGAGGTAGCAAGGCTGAATATCATTGCTTAAATTTTGCTTTTCTAGAAAAAGGATTTCCCTCTTTGCATTTTGTTTTAAATAATATTTTCAATGTTCCAAAACGTCTAATAGGTATGCGAACCGCATAGTGGCCGCATACATGGATAGTCTGATGTCCAATTTGAGGACAGCTATGCGTCCCAAGATGCGATCGCATTTTGGGAATGCGGACCGCATATCTATTGCATTCTTGCACCTCCATTTTTGCGGAGGAGGTTATGCGACGCACTATGCGATCGCATAATAGGTACGCGGACCACATAGTGGTCGCATACCTGGGTAGTCCGATTTCTTTTAGGCCCATTTTAGGGCCATTTATGCGACATGAATGCGAACTGCACCGCATTTCTGCTTCGCGACTATTAAAATTCCAATTTTTACACCCAACCCCCAGTTCATTAAAACACTTACCCCCTTCCATTTTATTGATTTTCTGAACAAAATAGAGAGAGGGAAGAGATATTTCTTGAGAGAGAAGGTTCCATCTTCACCCAAAAATTGATTCTTCACTATCATTCGGGCCCGGAAGTTATTGAGTAATTGTCATCTTCTTCACTCTAAGAGGCGAGTCCCCACCCCATTTCATTTTAATTATTAGATTTTGGCTAAAAAGGGTAAACCACATAAATTGATTATTGGAGATAATAGCCGATACCTTGCATTCATATAAGTTAAACTCCCTAATCTAGTAAAGAGAAATGAGTTGGGTAATTATTCACAAAAAGGGGGTTAGTAATTTAAGGGGTCACATAGCATTCGATAAGATGCCTAAATGAGTTCGAGTTATGTTTATGGTTCCTATTTCTAGGTGAAATATGTCACATTGTGGAATAGAATGATGTTGCTAGACGATCCGGTGATTTGTGATAAAAAAATTAAAGGGGAATTCCGATCACGGTATGTATGGCTAATTTTAATCTTTGTAGAGTCATCTTGTTGGTGTCCGAGCATACAGTATGAAATTCTTTCTTGAGCATATGTGAATTGATTGTCCTACTGTGTCGAGATGTAAGACTTCATTCTCTGATTTTTTTAGTCGATTACCATGCTAATTGCGATTGTGAATGGTTATTCTTTGTGCTTATCATATCATGTGTAAGGTTGGTTAAATGTTCGAATATGTCAATATGGCAGTAAGTGCTACTAAATGAAAGAATGTTAACGTACCCTAATGTGGGAATGTATCTAATTTCTAAGGGCCGAGTGTGGAAAATGATGAAAAGACACTGTGGATTGATTTAATTAAGTTAAATAATGATGGCAACACCATATATGAATTAATGTTTCGTAAGGATTATTGTTCCTTGACTTCATATAGTTGTTGGTTGATATCAACTTATGTTCTCGATGATGAAGATCTCTATGATATAATTGTTGGTTATTGTTGCTATCAAATATGATTTCACGGTGGGATCGGGTTGCGCGCCGCAACAAGAAGTAATAAGGGTGAAGAGGTAATAAGGGTGAAATGTGATTGTACGGTGGGATCGGGTTGTGCGCCGCAACACGAAGTAATAAGAGTGGAGAGGTAATAAGGGTGAAATGTGAATGTACGGTGGGATCGGGTTGCACGCTGCAACACAAAGTAATAAGGGTGGAGAGGTAATAAGGGTGAAATGTGAATGTACGGTGGGATCGGGTTGCGGCCCGCAACATATGAATAATTGAAATGAGTAACTATGGAATCTTCATTTGTGATTTCCTGTATATCCGTGTGGTACTTGTGTGGTTACCTTGACTGTCGTCCAATTGTGCACTGTTTGATTTTACTTAGAACAAACTTTGTTCATACATACTAGTACTATTCAAAGGTACTAACGTCCCTTTCGTTGGGGGAGCTACACGTTTTATATGGATGTAGGTGGTTCCATAATAGGTAGATAGACCACAGATAGTGGTGCCACCCTTCCATTCCTTCAACTGATCCGGTGATCCTCGTTTCCTCTCGGGACCGTGTGTAGTCTATATCATCTTTTTGTATATGTTATGTCTTATAAGGTATAGCCGGGGCCTTGTTGCCGGCAAGTATAGTGTAAACTCTTAGTACTCTTAGAGTCTCCGTAGTCATGATGTGGTTCGTACATATATGTATTTTGGGCAGTAATTTTTTTTACTAGTAATCTTGGTCCGAATCGGAATTATTGTATGTTTTGTGATTTCCAAATGTTGAGACGATACAGGATGAAATGAAGTCAAATGGTAAGTTCATGCTTAATCTCTAAATTGCTAATTCATGTGGAATAATGTATATTATAAACACGGGGTAACGCGTTGGGCGCCGGTCTCGTTCCTAGATTTTGGGGCTTGACAAACTTGGTATCAGAGCCCGGTCTTTAAAGTGTACTAGGATGTCTCGGAGTTGTGTCTAGTAGAGCCCTTCTTATCAGTAAGTTGTCGACCACATCTATAATTAGGGGCTGCATGGACATTTAGGAAAATACCCTTTCATTGTTACTCTGTATCGTGCGATGAAGTGGAAGGTGAGAACATCTTTATCCAACTCGTGCATTGTCCCAATTTTAAGAAAATGGCACCCAAGAAGAGAGCTCGATTCGGCCTAGAGCCCAATGCCACCCCAGGAGTGGCCACAAATTCTCTAGCTGGTTGTGCGGGTGTTAATGATTCCCCGGCCACAAACTAGCCCGACTCCTCCACTCCAGGCCAAACTATCCCTGTTCCTACTCTAGCGGAGGGTGCTGAAATCCCTCCCGCTGACGTTTCTTATCCCTCCTCAGCCCCATCTTCTGGTCCTGGTATTTCTGATGGGGACCTCAGGGGAGCTATTTAGATGTTGACTCCAGTAGTGGCCTCCCAAGCCCAATGATCTCATGTTGCCCCTGCGTCCTCTAGCAAACAAGGGGATTCTTCAGGTTCCACAGTCAACTATTTTCTGCGGTTAGCCCCTCCAGAGTTCACAGGCACCGACCAAGAGGCAGATGCTCATGACTTTATATATGAAATGTACAAGACTCTCCGAGTTATGAACGCTACAGAGACAGAGGGGGTTGAGTTCACTTTCTACAGACTAAAAGGAGCGGCGTATTCGTGATTTGAGATGTGGGAGGGTTCCTGTGGGGAGGAAAGCCTTTCGGCGAAGTGGGATGATTTTGTTGATGCCTTCATGGATAATTTCTTGCCTGCCGAGACCATGGCAGCCCGTGCTGCGGAGTTTGAGGTGCTTAAGCAGGGCAACATGAGTGTGGGAGTACCACATGCAGTTCGTGCGTCTGTCCAAATATGCCATCCACATGATGCCAACTATGGAGGCTAAAGTTCAACGGTTTGGTCAGGGCCTTGGTTCCTTGGTTGTTAATGAAGCTGCTACAGCTGCCTTGCATTCAGATATGAATTATGGGAAGATCGTGGGATTCGCTCAGGCTACAGAGTATCGGAAGTTGAAGATAAGGATGGAGAGAGAGAGAGTGGTAGTAGGGCCCGATTAGCGGGCAACCCTAGGAGTTCAGTTGCAGGTGGGAGATCAGCCTTTAGGAGAGGTTCATCAGGGCCATCCCAGTCCTATGCCAAATCCTCAGCCAGTGCCCCATCATCAGGGCATAGTTATCAACTGGGAGGTCGCTTTCGACTAGGTTCAAATAGAAGAAGGTTCCATCAGTCATGTCGTTCAGGTGGAAGGCTCCAGCAGCAGCGGAGGGCCTCATGCCTTAAGTGTTGGAGGTTTCATTCCGAGCGTTATTACATGGATATACTGGTGTGATATAGATGCGGAGAGAGAGGCCATATCAAGCGAGACTGTCGCGCACCCAGTCAGGGCACGGGTAGGGGTACTGCTTAGCCATCCATCTCTTCAGCCGTTATATCTTTACCACACCCTCTAGCTCTAGCAGGGCGCGATGCAGCTAGGGGTAGAGCACGGTGTCGAGGGGGACCCAGTCGGTTCTATGCTTTGAGTGGTCGCTAGAGTGCGGAGGCTTCCCCAAATGTCGTCACATGTATTATGACTGTCTAAATGCATGATGTTTGTACTTTTATTGATCCCGAGTCTTCATTGTCCTATGTTACTCCATTTATTGCTCCAAGCTTTGGGATAGAACCCGAACAGCTTCATGAGCCGTTCTCTGTGTCGACTCCGATTGGTGATTCTATTACGACAGCGTGAGTCTATAAGAATTGTGTTGTCACGATGTGTGGTCGGGATACCACGGACGATCTTATTGAGCTAGGAATAGTGGATTTTGATGTTATCATGGGAATGGATTGGCTCTACTCGTGCTTTGCTAAACTCGATTGCCGAACTAGAATTATGAGGCTCGAATTTCCTAATGAACCAGTTATCCAATGGAAGGGGAATGATGTGGTGGTGAGGGGTAGGTTTATTTCCTACCTCAAGGCCTAAAATATGATCAGGAAGGGGTGTATCTATCATTTGGTCCGGGTTGCGGACACCACTTCAGAGGTGCCTACTTTCGAGTCTACGCCGGTTGTGAATGAGTATCTAGAAGTATTTCCGGATAAGCTTCTTGGAGTTCCGCCAGATAGAGAGATTGAATTCCGGATTGATGTATTTCCATATACACAGCAAATATCTATTCCACCCTACAGGATGGCGCCAACGGAACTGAGAGAGTTGAAAGCACAATTAAAAGATCTATTGGAAAAGGGTTTCATTTGGCCAAGTTTGTCGCCTTGGGGCGCACGAGTTCTTTTTCTCAGGAAGAAGGATGGATCGCTCCAGATGTGTATTGATTATCAGCAGCTCAACAAGGTCACTATCAAAAACAAATATCCATTGCCTCAGATAGATGATTTGTTTGACTAGTTGCAAGGTGCTAGGTTCTTCTCAAATATTGATTTACGGCCCGGGTATCACCAGTTGAAGATCAAGGAGTAGGATATTCCTAAAACCACCTTCAGGACCCGTTATGGGCACTTTGAATTTCTGGTAATGTCTTTTGGGATAACTAATGCCCCAGTAACTTTTATGGACCTTATGAACCGGGTTTTCAAACCGTTTCTTGACTCCTTCGTGATTGTCTTCATTGACGACATCCTTGTTTATCCGCGGAGTCAGGAAGATCATGCTAATCACCTCATGGCAGTTCTACAGATCCTTCATCCGCATGAGTCATATGTGAAGTTTTCAAAATGTGAGTTTTGGCTAGAATCGGTTACGTTTTTAAGCCATGTTGTTTCCAGGGAAGGGATTCAGGTTGATCCTTAAAAGATCGCAGCAGTAAAGGATTGGCCTAGACCGATGACCCCAACAGAGATTCGCAGTTTCTTGGGTCTACCTGTGTATTATCGAAGATTTGTGGAGGGATTCTCTACTCTTGCCTCCCCATTGACTAAGTTGACGAAGAAAGCAGTAACATTCCAGTTGCCCGATGCATGTGAAAAGACTTTTCAGGAATTGAAATTGAGATTGACTTCGGCGCCGGTGTTGACCTTACTAGAGGATACAGAAGGATTTGTGGTTTATTTTGATGCTTCGAGGGCTGGTTTGGGGTGTGTATTTATGCAGTGCGGGAAGGTTATAGCGTATGCATCTAGGAAACTCAAGAATCACGAGAAGAATTATCTGACGCATGATTTGGAGCTCGCAGTGGTTGTCTTTGCACTGAAGATCTGGCGGCATTATCTTTATGGGTTCATGTGGACGTGTTCACAGACCACAAGAGTCTTCAATACTTATTCAAGCAGAAGGAGTTAAACATAAGGTAGCGAGGATGGTTGGAGTTGCTCAAGGATTATGATATGAATATTTTGTACCATCCGGGGAAAGTGAATGTGGTGGCCGACGTCCTTAGTCGGAAGTCCATGGGTAGCTTGGCTCATTTGGAAGTAGATCAGAGGTCTTTGGCTCGGGAGGTTTATCAGTTGACTAGTCTGGGGCTCGGTCTTTCGACCTCAGACGAAGGGGATGTCGTTGTGCGTAATGGAGCTGAATCTTCACTTATAACGAAAATCAAGGAAAAGCAATTTAGAGATCCAGCATTGGTACAGTTGAGAGAGGAAATCCTGAATCACAAGACCTCGACATGTTTGCTCGGCAATGATGACGGTGCTTTGCGGTGCCAATGGAGGCTATGTGTTCCGGACGTGGGTGATCTTCGGGAAAAGTAATGGCAGAGGCTCACAATTCTAGGTATTCAGTACACCCAGGTTCTACAAAGATGTATCATGATCTCAAAGACAATTATTGGTGGAATGGTATGAAGAGGGGTGTGGCAGACTTTGTGGCTAGGTGTCCGAATTGTCAGCAGGTGAAGGCCGAGCATTAGCGGCCCGGTGGGTTGATGCACCTTATAGAAATACCAACATGGAAATGGGAGATGGTCAATATTGAATTTGCGGTAGGGTTACCCTGCGCTCAGCACAAGTGCGACTCAATTTGGGTGATAATGGATCAACTCACGAAATCATCTCACTTTTTGCTAGTCAAATTCACCGACACTGCAGAACAATACGCTCAGTTGTATATCAAGGAAATTGTCAGACTCCATGGCACTCCAGTTTCTATTATCTGGGATCGAGGGGCCCAGTTCACATCTAACTTTTGGAGGAAATTTCAGCAAGGTTTGGGTACTCATGTAAATCTCAGCACAACTTTCCACCGACAAACGAACGATCAAGCAGAGCGGACTATTCAAAAGCTTAAAGATATGTTACGATCTTGCGTTTTGGATTTCAAGGGTAACTGGGATGATTACTACCCGCTTATATAGTTTGCATACAATAACAGTTTCCACGCTAGTATTCAATGGCCCCATTTGAGGCATTGTATGGAAGAAAGTGTAGGTCTCCGATTGGATGGTTGGAAGCTTGTGAAGCAGAATTGCTAGGGTAACTAGGTGAATCATTATTTTACAAAATTATTTTTGCAAAAATGGGGCCGAACCCTATGGAGGTTTCCTACATATCTAACATCCGATGAGAATCAGAGCCGCGTAGTTCGTATATATTTCAGGAATAGGATGACTCTTTTTGAAAAATTCAGGCTTATTTTGTAATAATCTTCTTGGAATACTGAGATTTTTCGAAAAACCGGGTACATTTTCTCTCTCATATTTTCTTCCTTCTGGTTTCCCTCAATATTTTTATATTTTTGTTTTTGTTTTTAGAAATCGGTCAACATGCACAAACCAAATCAAACATAATGCACAAGTAGCACATAAGATGCATTACGATGGTCATGTAATTCTTGGGTACACTTGTCCTAGACGGACCCAACCCCTGTGTTGAGTTCCCAAAGTCAAATGCACATGATGAAAACAAACGTTCCTACTAAGGATCCGGCATGAGGCTATATTATTCTATGTGTAAGTCCTAGGGGGAGTGTTTTAGACCTGGCTTACCCAAGCAGATGGCTCGAGCCGAAGTGGTGGCAACGTACCGGGAGCGCGAAATTCTACCCGGCCTAGTTACTGACCCAGCCTCGTTCTAATTGGTCTGACTTCTAACAGAAAATTGAGCCACGCGCATGTGTGCACCATAAATTCAGAAGAATCAGAAGGGAGGCGTAAGAAGACAATTTAATAAAATTGAAATAATATCAAAGAGGTAAATAAGTGGCAATTAGCACATTAGGCCCAAAAAGATAGTAATAACGTCAAATCAATAAAGCCAAGTATAAATGACATTACAAGCTCGAATTCTGAACCCAGAACAGAAGTTCTGGTTTCTTATCCCCAGCAGAGTCGCCAGAGCTGTCACACCTTCTTTTTCCCGAAAGAGTGGGATAAGGGAGTTTTACCAATTTAAGAGACGTTATCGAAATGGGATTATTTATTTATTCGGAGTCACCACTTGGAATAATTTATGGTGTCCCAAGTCATCGATTTATTTTAAATCCCAAGTCGAGGAAGTTTTTACTCTATGTTAAAGTCTGCAAAACTAGAAGACCGGGTAAGGAATTGTGTGAACCCGGGAGAAAGTGTTAGGCATTCTCGAGTTCTGTGGTGTCACTTTTAATCATACCTGGCTTAATTGTTTAATTACGTATTTTAGAACCTATGTGCATTTTACCTTTTACCGCTTCTAGTTACTCAATTATTCGTAACCATAGAATTATCTCAAAACGAGTCACGCATACGTGTACTCATTTTGTTTGATGTGTCTAAGTCATGTCACGCGTATGTGTACACCACAAGTGCCATTTTATTATTAACATTATTCAGCCAAAGTTGCGCGAATGCATACTTTGATTTATTTTAAAAGTCGTAATTACGTCACACGAATGTGTACACAATCATGATGACAGATTAAGTCGCGCCTAAAATATTTTCTACTAATATTTGTTTTTTAAATCGTACTCGTGTCACACGAACGTGTACACAATTAATAACATTTTATTACTATTAAGATTGTTTCACCCCTAAAATATTAAACAACATTTATGTCCTTTGAAGGCTAAACATTTATTTAAAGAAGTAATTTATATTGGATAAAATTCTAATATAAAAAATTATATCCTTATATTCAGGACCTAAATTTATGTACATTTGTGAGGTTAGAACCCAAAAGGTAAACTTTCTGCTTCGCCAACGTGAAAGAAATTAGAATTCGAGAGATTTAGAGTTTAAATTGAGAAATTTAATAATGGGTAATTCATCAAATTTAACCAAAACCAAACTATCATGGTTGCCTCAAACATGTTGGAAACACACAAACTGTATTTGGAACAAATTGTGCATAAACTTCCAATACCAACCATGTTCTAATATTTTGATATTTTGTGTCTTTCCTTGTTCTATACCAACCTCACACGGAGTAGATATATATATATATATATATATATATAAAGTCTTTTGTTGGCATTGAATGTTGTCTTGCCATTTTGTTTCAAACTTTAAAGAATATAACTAATTTTAAAAATCAAATCTACATTTGAAAGAATGATGGTGTGCGTACCTTATCAACGAGTGCACTTCAAAAAGCATTCCTCATTAAAATGTTCCTTCGGCAAAAACTTTACATCATTGGCAATTTGACGCAAGCAAGGATAGACATCGATGTCGGAAAACTCAGACACGAACTTGAATGAACCGCAAATCTATCCGGAAACTTCAGACTATGCCCTTCGACGAACTTGGAACTCACTGGAAATATCGAATTAAACAAAAACTCGCCGGAACTCGCCGAAAATCTCGAACTCTCATTCTTTCTTTTCCATTTTTCCTTTTCTTTTCCTTTTTGTTGTTACTCCCTCTCGTTTTCTTCTCTATTTTGTTTTTTTGTTCCTTCCCTCTCTATAATGTAAAGAAAGTGAATTTATATAGTGAATATGTGTATGATTGTGTATGTTTGTGGAGTATTATGTGAGGGAAGTGCATGTGCGTGCTAAGTGACATGGGGAGAGTAGGAAGTTGCACGTGGATAAGATATGATGGGTTTGGGAATAGGAGATCATGGGGTTAGTTAGGATAGGAGGAAATATATTTTGTTTATTTTGTTATATTTTTCTTCTTGCTCTTTTCGTTAGTTACTTTTTCTTACCCATTTTTTTAATTAAATAAAAAGAATGTAAAATACATGGCTCTATATATATACATATATTAAGTAACTTAATTTTATAGGCTTAAAGAAAACTATATAAATAAGAAAATTCAATATCTACACTATGGTTTAAATTATACTAAAAAAAATACTACTATAACTTACACTCAAACTAGGAACAAATCTTATATTCTAAGATTGTGAATATTTTTTATAGTTTTTAATTTTCTTAAATAAAACCTATTAAGAGTAAGATAAAAATTTAAAGTATTAAGATTAGACCTGAAAGAAATATTTACACCAAAAATAGTATAGAATTTGGGTATGGTAAAAAATTAGTTGTTCACAGCATGCCCCTCTTTGCTTGGAAACATGGAGAGTTTTCAGGCAGAGAAAATTAACAAGGTGATTGATTTTTTACCTCACTATTATTTAAGAAGGAAAAGAAGATAACAGAAAAAGATGTGACCGAACCTTGGTGTTAGGCTGCCTACATATCCCGGTTTATAAGGGAATCAGGTCACGTGTAGTTCAAGTGAAAGAAAAGTGATAGAGTATTCTTAGAGGGAGTGTCGATTGAAGTTCCGTCGAGGTTCCGATCTCCGGTTCCTACTATTACATCAAAACGAAAAGAAAAATTACATACTCTTGAAATCTATGATTTACGAAATTCCTATCTAAATGCCATCTGGAGTCTTGTTCTTGATTCTTGACTTGCTTTCTTCATTGAGTTTAGACTGAAACTTGATGCTCTCCGATAAAAGACTATGAAATATTCTCACAGGCTTGTTTCTTGATCAGGTGATAAGAAGATGGTCTTGAAATCCTTTGTCTCTACATGCATCATGTCAAAGCTGCTTCGGCTGGTATTGAGATCAAACGTTCCACTTATTTTGCCGAGAGATGGAATCTTATTTTTTCACATCTAATCTGTGCTTTGAAGAAAAACCTACAAGCAATCACAAACAAACAAAACGAACAAAAATTTTCCGCCCCAAGCTGCACTAGGAAATTTTTGTGAGTTATTGAAAACACATTAAACTATCGTCGCGATTAAAGAATAAAGAATTGAAAAAGACACATTTTTTATTATAAATAATAGGGGATGTTGTACCCCGTGTTAATAAGAATGAAGGAAAACAGGGGATGTAGTACCTTGTGTTGACGATGCGATAAGGATCGTGGCACTCTCGGATGCTACTAGGCAATGTCGTACCCTATGTTAGTAGAAAAATGCAGCCATCGGATGTAGTACCCTGTGTTAGCAATAAGGTAAGGCTCGTGGCATTCGGGATGCTACTAGGGGGATCTCGTACCCTATGTTAGCAATGAGAAATACAACCAGGGGATGTAGTACCCTGTGTTGGCAATAAGACGAGGCTCTTGGCTCTCTAAGATTCTACTAGGGAATGTCGTACCCTATGTAGGCAGAAGAAGCAACTAGGGGATGTAGTACCCTATGTTAGCAATAAGAAATGCAGCTAGGGGATGTATTACCCTGTGTTGGCAATAAGGTGAGGCTTATGGCTCACTGAGATTCTACTAAGGAATGCCATACCCTATGTAGGAAAAAATTAATGCGACCAGGGGATGTAGTACCCTGTGACTGGCAATAAGATGAAGCTCTTGGCTCTCTAAGATTCTACTAGGGAATGTTGTACCCTATGTATGCAGAAAAAAAAATGCAACAAGGGGATGTAGTACCCTATGTTAGCAATAAAAAATGCGGTTAGAGAATGTAGTACCTTGTGTTGGAAATAAGGTGAGGTTCATGGCCCACTGAGATGCTACTAGGGAGTGTCGTACCCTATGTTAGCAACAATGCAATCAGGGGATGTAGTGCCCTGTGTTGGAAATAAGATGAGGCTCATGGCTCGCTGAGATTCTAGTAGGGAATGGTGTACCCTATATAGGCAGAAAATAAATGCAACCAGGGGATGTAGTACCCTGTGTTGGCAATAAGATGCAATCAGTGAATGTAGTACCATGTGTTGGTAATAGGATAATGCTTGCAGCATTCTGTGGTGCTTCTAGGGATATTCGTACCCTATTTAGGCAGTAAATAATGCGACCAGGGGATGTCGTTCCCTGTGTTGACAATAAGATGAGGCTCTTGGCTATGTAATATTCTACTAGGGAATGTCGTACCCTGTGTAGGTAGAAATAAAATGCAACTAGGGGATGTAGTACCCTGTGTTGGTGATAAGATGAGGCTCGTGGCACTATGAGATGCTAGTAGGGAATGTCGTGCCCTATGTAGGCAGAAAATAATGTGACCAAGGGATGAAGTACCCTGTGTTGACAATAAAATGAGGCTTTTGGCTCTCTAAGATTCTACTAGAGAATGTCGTACCCTATGTAGGCAGAGAAAAAAATGCAACTAGGGGATGTAGTACCCCCTATGTTAGCAATAAGAAATGCAACCAGGGGATGTAGTGCCCTATGTTGGAAATAAGGTGAGGCTCATGGCCCGCTGAGATTCTACTAGGGAATGTCGTACCCTATGTAGGCAAAAAGTAATGCGACTAGGGGATGTGGTACCCTGTGTTTAAGATAGGGTATTGATTACCTATAATGAAACTAAGAATAACATGATTACATGTATATTAGAAGAAAATTAAGGATTTGAGAACTTCACTTGGTGGTGTTCGCCTTTTCACGAACTGTTTCCTAAAATTGTTTTGTTCCTATTCTGAACAAAGAAAATTTTTTTAGTTTTAAAATGGTGGTCAGTTTGTGGACTTGATTTCTTGGGCGACTTGACCTTGCGTGAATTACAGTTGTTAGAAACACTGACTTCGTCGATGGTCGTACAAATTCCCAGGAGATTCTGTCATTACTTTCTGGGGATCTTCTTTCTCAACATCAAAACCCGACTATTTTGCGCATATCACCATTTGTGTTTATGGTGCAAACAATCTTGCTCTTAGCACAACTTTTAACTGAGCAACTTTTATTGATTTTTGACACATTGTTCAGTCCTTCAAGCCTTTTTCTCGTTAGGGAAACTCAAAGATGGGTTTATTACTTTGCCCATGATGTTCATGCCCAACAATCTTTGCTTTATATAACAGGAAAACTGTAAGCGATTTTGTAGCCTTTTCTTTGCTGAATTACAAATTTTGGAACCATTTTGACAGAAACACCATCGAAAAATAATATAAAATCATGGCACAGTTTCTTTGAATACTGCAAAAATGTGGATTTTTGTATTAGTGTGACCGAACCCCAGAGTGAGGCTGCCTACTTATCCTTTTGGAATCAGAATCGAACGTACTTCAATTAACATGAACTCGTTTTGATGATTTCATTTCTTCTTTTTTTTATTGTTTTTTTTACAATGGTTCAAAAAGAGGAGAAAATAAAAAAATAATATAAACAAGGCTTCAAAGGGCTAACTAGGGTTGACCAGTGTTTGGGTAGCGAGAATGATAGTCTTTCGTCATCCCAATTAGAGAATTCTAAGTATAAAAATGCCCCAACAGAGTTATGTCAAACATAGTATCTCTTGACCATATCCGCGTTGACGGATATAACAGTCACATTGCCTTCTATATATGCCAAGGTTAGAGCTTCTTTTGACAATACTTTCTTGACGAGTTAAGGACCTTGCCAATTCGGGGCGAACTTTCCTTTTGCTTTTTCTGGTGCGGAAAGACACGTTTCAAAACAAATTCTCCTACCTCAAATTGTCTTGGGAGAACGTTCTTATTTTAAGTGCATGGAATTATTTTTTGGTATAATTCACCAAAACAAATTGCCACCAAAATCGTTTCATCAATTAAACTCAACTGTTCCAATCGGGACTTGACCGAGTCAGTGTCTTCGATTCCTGCTTCAACAATGATTCGGAGAGAGGGAATCTCAAATTCATGATTCATTATTTCGAGATTAGACAGATTTTTAAGATTTGGGCATGAATTCCGCATGCATGTCATATTTTTAAAGCCAACATGAACAAAACTGAATAGGATAAGAAATTAACAAAAATTAGGAAAAGGAAAAGATAAAATTTTACTAAGAAAATGGAACTTCGTTTCATTGAATTTGAAAGGATAGAAGGGTTAACATCAAAGCAAAGAAATTAAACTAAAATATCTGGATTACAACCCTTAAAATAATCCAAATACAGAAAAATAGCAAAACAGACTACCAAGACTCCTTCCTGATGGGAAGAGGATCTTCTTCCCACTTGTTGAGCGAGGTATCTAGACCAATCAGCTAAACATTTGCACGGCCGGGGCCCTTACCAACTTGAACCATATTGATCTTATAGAACATCTCCTTGAGACCCTGGGAAACTTTATCAATGTCATTATGAGTAGAAGGATTTTGGACTTCTTCAAATTGTTGCTTGATAAAAGAGTAGGCAATGTGAGGGATTGGTTTGGACAAATTCCAACCATTCTTTTTGCGGGACTTGGCTCTGTCTATGTCAGCTGACGTTGGTTTAAAACCCAAACCACATTCTTCAAAAATAGAGCAATAGAGTTCATAATTCCCTGCGGATAGGATTNTGACAGATGGGGATGCTGAATTGGTTTTCCTTCTTCCACTTGGTCCACTTCAATCACCTCAAATGCTTGATATATGAGGGATTCACATCCTTCCTTGGCCTCGATACATGGAATGGACGGGTATTTATAAGCGGGTGAGTTGTCCTCTCCATGAACAACAATTTCCTGCATGTCATACTCGAATTTGACCATTTGATATAGGCTTGATGGTACAACTCTGACCATATGGATCCACGGTCTTCCCAGAAGAAAATTATAGGGAGTTTTCATATCCAACACTTGAAAGACAATGTTAAAAAACAACCGGGCCGATTGTCATGGTGAGTTAGATTTCCCCAATAGTGTCTCTTCTTGAACCATCAAAAGCTCTGATGCTGACATTACTAGTTCGAATTATGTTAGTGTCAATGTTCAGCTCTTGTAGAGTAGAAAGAGAGCATATATCTACACTTGAGTCTCTATCAATCATGACCCCTTTTACGTAGTGACCTCCACATTTGACCATAAGATGCAAAGCTTTATTGTGCCCACCCCCTTCCTCAGGCAAATCATCATCGCTAAAAGAAATCTTATTCACTTCAAAGAATCTTTCAATCATTTTTTCTAGTTGATTCACCGTTGTTTTTTTGTTGCGACCAAACACACTCACGCAAGTAAACGTGGCCGTCAAGTAATAAAGTAGTGAGTAGAGTATCGTTCCCACGAAGACTTATGATTAACTTTTGACTGATTCAACTCAATTAACTTATCGATTCAAGAGATTTATCACAAAAGATATAATTAACTAAGTTACTACCTAAAATACCAATTAATGAATTAACTAGGAAATCAACCAACACAAATAATAATTTCGACTAACAATCAATAGGAGAAGATATTCCAGGGTCACGGGCTAGCTAACAATCATGTTATATTCTTGGCTTAAAATAACTAATTGATTTATCTGGATTGTTGATTGACAGGGTTGATATTACTCATAAGAATCTGTCGAGTTCTTACTCGCCTATTCAAGTTAACTTAACGCCTATATGTCTATGGAATTAAGACTAACAAGAATGCATTTACAATTCCTGTATTTCAACCAAGCAAGGCAAAAAGGTATATGTCTATCCTAATTGCGAATCTTTTCCCCGATGCCCGGGTTCAAGAACTTGCTCTATTTAATTCTTTATGCAATCTAGAATTCCCACTTTCGAGTTCAACTCTAGATTCGTAGATAGTATTTCACCGCTAGCTACTCAGTAAAATAATTAAAAGAAGAATTAAATAAACAACCCAATATGATAAAATCAACTTCGTCAAATTAAACTTCAAACATCAACATTCATGTATCACCCATGACCCTAGAACAATAAGGTTCTTAGCCACTCATGTTCATACAATAATCAAACAATTCACAAGAATGCATAAAAATCAATAAAAGAAGGAAAAATAAGAACTCAAGACGAATGTCGTGGTTTCCAAGCTTTGTTGTGGCTTTTTCCTGTTCCTCAATATGTTAGATGACCTAAAAGAGGCGTTTTTAGCTTATATATTGCGTACAAAAGTCGTGGGCAAAAGTTCTCCTATTCCTAATCCAAGTCAGCTTCAGGGATTGATGCTGGGGTGGATGCTTCGCATCCACCTCGTCCTACACTTCTTAGCTTCGGATGCTATGGTGGATGCTTCGCATCCACCCTTCATTCCTCCATCTCAGTTGTGCCCAGGTGCGGATGCTAAGGCGGATGCTATGGTCCAACTTCACTGCTAAGGGTGCACCAAGTAACCTTCTTTCCAACGTTGGAAGCGACGCATCCACCCTCTTTTCCTCTAGTTGGAGCATCTTTTCTTCATATTCTTGATCTCCAAACACCCTAAATCATCACACACAACTCAATTAGTCATAAAACCAATAATTAAACCATGTTGGGCATTTTTCACACCAAATAGTAACAAAAAGCGGTTAAAACATAGGCAAAGTAGCATAAAAACATATAGAAATATTCCCAACATCACCACCCCACACTTAAACCTTTGTTCGTCCTCGAGCAAAGTAGAACCTATCGAACAAAATTAAGCTTATTGCTATCAAGACACATATTCAAATTAAGCTTAAGCACCCATGACTTTGGTTGATACCAACAATTAGCCCCTTGCATATGCATTCTCGGACTTCCTTCCCTCTGTTAGTACATTATTGGATAGTTCAAACCAGTCAAATAGCAAATTCGGGACATCTCAACCTCAGAAACTGACTCCTTAGCATAACTACTTTCAGGCCAACTTACTCACTCTAACTGAAAAAGTTTAATAAAGTCGCCTATCCATCATGAAACATGTGCCCTCACCACAAAACATGGAAAGATAGTCCGCACACTCAAATAAAATTTGAACGTAATTTAAGGACTTCAAACAATAGAAGAATTCTCTCACTCTCTCAAAGAAGTTCACATGCGCACAAAAGGTACCATATGCTTGCCCTTAATGTAAATCTCTACTAATGTAAGCTTGCTCGATCTAAAATCAATTAGGACTTTTCATGGTTGTAATGTGGGCTAAGGGACGGGTAGGATATATTTAGGAATAGTAGTTCACCCTCCTAAGCACTTTAACACATTAGATAATCAACTTTAAGCGCAAATTCTTCAATCCCAACTTACTTTTTCAACTAAAATCACTCCCACCAAGGTTCCCCTTTTTTTTTTCTTTTCCAGATTTTTCTTTCTTTCTACACTTCTACACTTTTCACTAGTGGTGTATTATTTTACAGAATAAGTGTACCCTTCTTCTTTTCATTGGTTCCACTCAAAAGCCAGCCAAATCTCTTCTTTACTTCATTTAGCGCTCATTTCACAATTAAAATGCTTTAAGAAGTAAAAGGATCAAAAGTCTCAATTAAGAACAAAAGGGTATATGCTTGTAATGTGGGTGCCAAATAAAAAGTATACAGGCTCAAAATGGCTTACTAGGGATGATTCTATTTGTGGTAGAATTGCAATTTAGAAGGATCAAAGAAGTCCTAAGATCATATTTCAAACCGAGCAAAACCTAGGATTTCGCTTCAACTCACATACCGGGCAAGTTCTAGACACAAATGTACTACATGAGACTTATACAAAAATCTCGCCACACACTAGCACATGATTCAGTTAGAATGGCTACATTTCAACTTTCAATCAAAGCAAGTACGGAGTTAAGCCAAAATTTTAATGTACATAGCACAACACTTAGCACAAGAGTCAAGACAATGAGCTTAAGCGTCACACAAAAAAAAACTATTCAACTTTTCAAGGCAAAGATAGTTCTCACAAACTCATGGAGAAAGTTATAATCCACATGCTCAGGTCTAACTCTGTTGGTATCAAACAAGTCATAGATTGTGCTGAATTTAGTCGTAGTTTTTACATCCTACACTACTCTAGAAAGAAAAAACTAATACCCGGTTCAAAAATTCATCCCTTGGAAAAGAACCGATGGCCAAAGAAAAACCAAGGGGGATTATTACCAACTAGACTAAATGTCCTATCTACTCAAAGTTGTTACACTATTTTTGTGATTTTCTAAGGACCTTAACCCTCGAGAGAACTGTCTAGGTAGTCCGTCGTCGGGAAAAGTCCTTTATTTTTTGATTTTTTTTTTTTAATTTTTTTTAATTTTTTTTTTGTAACACTAACTAAAACTAAAAACTGAAAATTAAAACAAAAACTAACTACTAAGCAAAACTAGTTAACACTAAGAAATTTAAAAACCAATTATAAAAATTATACAACAATATGACAAGTAGCATACTTCCCACCCCACACTTAAAGCATGCATAGTCCCCGATTCATATACTAATTAAAAATTAAAGTAGGGTGAAAAGAAATGCTCCCTGAAAGTCCAAAGGCCGAAGCACCATTAGCTCACGGAGTACTCATACTTCTCCCACGGAATGGTCTTTTGTGCGGTCACCCCACACTTATTTCCAACCATCTAGCTCGCTTTTGCATTCTTCCATTGGCTTTGTTTTCTATGCTCATAATCCTAAAAAACAAAAAAAAGTACTACAAAGATAAATAAATAAATAAACAAAAAATGAAAGAAAACAAATCAGTTGGGTTGCCTCCCAACAAGCGCCTGATTTAACGTCGCGGCACGACCCTGCTACTCCGTTCAGGCTGGGCGCTTTCTCTTTTTCTTTTTCCCATTAAGCCTAGCCTTTATACACGTTCTCAAAAGGTCTCCCTTTTCATCTCTGGCTCTTTTCTCACTAATCCTTACACACTCAGCTTGCAACACCACGTCATCCAACTCAATTGCCCCATCCGAATCACTACAATTCACAAAAGGACTCTGCTCTATCCCCTTCAGTTCTACCGCTGTAATCATGCACAATTCCTTATAATGCTTAGGGAGATTAAGTGCTTTGTAAACATTAAAAGTGATTTCCTCAGCGCCAAATCTCATCTTTAACTTCAATTCCCTAACATCAATAAGTGCTCCACCAGTAAAGAATGGTCGCCCCAAAATAATAGGTACTCCCTCATCTGCCTCGTAATCAAGAACAATAAAATCAGCCGGAAGAATAAACTTTCCCACTCGAACTAACACATCCTCAATAATTCCTTCTGGCATAACTAGTGATCTATCAGCCAACTGCAAAGTGATTGTAGTAGGTTTAAGAACCCCCAATTCGAGTTTCTTGAACAAAGAGGATGGCATCAAATTTATACTAGCCCCTAAATCACACAGGGCTCTACCAACTTCTTGCTTTCCGAGAGACAGAGGAATTGTGAAACACCCAGGATCCTTCAACTTAGGAGGAAGTTTACTCTGAACTCTAGCACTGCACTCTTCAGTAAGTGCAACTGTTTCAAACTCTGTATGTCTTCGCTTGTTTGCCACAATATCCCTAAGATACCTTGCATACTTAGGCACTTCTTGCAAAATTTCCACCAACGGCAAATTCACACGCATTGGCTCAAAATATCTAAGAATTTCTTGTACATAGCATCATCTTTTTGCTTTTGAAGTCTTTGTGGAAACGGAGGTGGTGGCCTTGTCACAATTTCTGGCTTTTCTTTCTTATTCTCCTCAAAGGGCTTAGGAACTAATTCTCCTTCAGGTCTAGCTGTATATTTCCTTTTATATACAACTTCTTCTAATTCTCTTCCGTTTCTCAAGGTAACCGCATTGACTTGAGCCTTAGGATTAGGCTCAGTATCACTCGGGAGAGCTCCAGCAGTTCTAGTATTTTGATTTGCTGCTAACTGACCCATTTGCCTCTCAAGATGTCTGAAATCAGTCCTGAGCTGTTGATTGTCAAGCAACAACTTCTTTAGCAAGTCATTCGTACTCTCTTCTGTTTGTTGGGGTGGCTTCTGGGGCTGATTGAAATTTCCTTGGGGCCTGTATTGATTCTGATTCTGTTGATTTCCGCCCCATGAGAAGTTCGGGTGATTCCTCCAATTTGGATTATAAGTGTTCCCATATTATGCATGTTGATTCATTGAGCCTCTGTTTTGTTGCCCCACATAATATATAGATTTGGGATTCGTTGGGCACATGTCACTCATATGACTATCACCACATAGTTCATAGCAAATAGAAATCTGTTTTGCATGCTGCATCTGTTTGTGTTTGTTGCATTGACATTCTGTTCATCTGATTTGCCAACTTTGCAATATCTGCTCTCATGGATGAGAGGTCATCGATCTAGATCAACCCAGCTGCTTTCAGTTTAATTGCTCTTCTTGCGTCACCATCTCCTTGCCAATTATGATCGTTAGCAGTGAAATTATTTAGCAAGAGTTGAATCTCACTATATGGTCTGGCCATGCAACTACCCCCACAAGCTGAATCAAGATTCATTTTTGATATCTCGTCTAGCCCATCAACAAATGTGTGCCCCAATACCTCATCAGTCTGACAATGATGCGGGCAGTCTCTGAGTAGCTTCTTGTATCTTTCCCAAGATTGACGAAGCGTCTCGCCATCCTGTTGTTGGAACCCAAGAATTGGGCTTCTCAGTGATTTTGTCTTCTTAGTAGGAAAAAACTTGATTAAGAATTTCCTTGCAAAATCATCCCAAGTGCAGATTGAGTTCGCGGCCTCCTTTTGCAACCATTCCTTATCTTCCCCCGTCAAGGAAAAGGGAAATAGTGTCAGCCTGACATAGTCCTTGGAAACGTTAGGATAGTTGTAGGTCTCCGTAATTTCCAAGAAATTCTGAATATGCCTCTGCGGGTCTTCATGAGATACACCCACATATTGCCCTGTGGACTGAATCAGCTGTACCATGTACTGTTTGAGTTAAAAATGCCCTGTGATATCAGGCTTCACAGTAGCCTGAGTCATATTAGCAAGATTGGGCCTTGCGGCATCTATCGCCGGACGTTCTTCGTTGCCTGCCATCTCTATTGGCTGTGGTTGAACTACGATGTCCAACTCTCTTTCTATTCTTGTTCTAGCTTCGACTTCCTTCCTCACCCTATGAAGTGTTCGTTATATTTCTCTATCAAAAGGAAGGAGGTTGTTTGCGCTTCTACTCCTCCGCATTCAAGAGAAGAGCCTGCGTTAACACAAACAAGACAAACGAAAAAGTAAAACTTGCACAAATAAATAATAAAAGCTTANTCCCACGAAGACTTATGATTAACTTTTGACTGATTCAACTCAATTAACTTATCGATTCAAGAGATTTATCACAAAAGATATAATTAACTAAGTTACTACCTAAAATACAAGTTAATGAATTAACTAGGAAATCAACCAACACAAATAATAATTTCGACTAACAATCAATAGGAGAAGATATTCCAGGGTCACGGGCTAGCTAACAATCATGTTATATTCTTGGCTTAAAATAACTAATTGATTTATCTGGATTGTTGATTGACAGGGTTGATATTACTCATAAGAATCTGTCGAGTTCTTACTCGCCTATTCAAGTTAACTTAACGCCTATATGTCTATGGAATTAAGACTAACAAGAATGCATTTACAATTACTATATTTCAACAAAGCAAGGCAAATAGGTATATGTCTATCCTAATTGCGAATCCGTTCCCCGATGCCCGGGTTCAAGAACTTGCTCTATTTAATTCTTTATGCAATCTAGAATTCCCACTTTCGAGTTCAACTCTAGATTCGTAGATAGTATTTCACTGCTAGCTACTCAGTAAAATAATTAAAAGCAGAATTAAATAAACAACCCAATATGATAAAATCAACTTCGTCAAATTAAACTTCAAACATCAACATTCATGTATCACCCATGACCCTAGAACAATAAGGTTCTTAGCCACTCATGTTCATACAATAATCAAATAATTCCCAAGAATGCATAAAAATCAATAAAAGAAGGAAAAATAAGAACTCAAGACGAATGACGTGGTTTCCAAGCTTTGTTGTGGCTTTTTCCTCTTCCCCAATTTGTTAGATGACCTAACAGAGGCGTTTTTAGCTTATATATTGCGTACAAAAGTCGTGGGCTAAAGTTCTCCTATTTCTAATCGAACTCAGCTTCAGGGATTGATGTTGGGGTGGATGTTTCGCATCCACCTCGTCCTCCACTTCTCAGCTTCGGATCTTCATTCCTCCATCTCAGTTGTGCCCAGGTGCGGATGCTAAGGCGGATGCTATGGTCCGACTTTACTGCTAAGGGTGCACCACGTAACCTTCTTTCCAACGTTGGAAGCGATGCATCCACCCTCTTTTCCTCTAGTTGGAGCATATTTTCTTCATATTTGTTATCTCCAAACACCCTAAATCATCACACACAACTCAATTAGTCATAAAACCAATAATTAAACCATGTTGGGCATTTTTCACACCAAATAGTAACAATAAGCGGTTAAAACATGGGCAAAGTAGCATCAAAACATATAGAAATATGTCCAACATCACTTTTCTGAGATATATGCCTTGTTTAGAGTTTTGATCAACACACGGCGATGTTATTCCGAGTGAAAAAGCAGAGATAACAAAGAAATCTGAGCAGGGGTTTTCCTAAATTGGTCAATGATTGAGTAGTCTTGCATTTTCATCTTCTTAAGGAATTCCTCCACTACTTTTTCTGCAACGGGTTCTTTCACTAGCAAATAACTTTCCCTGGCTTGCTTAGCTTTTCTCAATTCCTCTGTTGAGTATCACCTTCCAGAGCTGGTCAAGCCCCCCATTTCATATGTTTCTTCCACTATCTCTTTTCTTTATATGTCATGACAATCTTGTTATAATTTCAGGGAATAGCTTTTGTGTTTGTCACTGGGAGTTGTGCAACACGTTGGATCACAACTATATCTATTTTATTTCTCAGACCATTATTTGTAATAATCTTTGGAATGCACCCAAGGATGTAATGTTTTGGCCAACCCAATTGAACCTAAACCTTTTTTGTGCTTCTAGGGACATAGAGAACCGTTTTTTCATAACATAGGTTTGAACTAGAACTAGCACCTTTCACAATCAACAGTGCCAATTGTGGCGAGCTTAATATTACTTTTGGTTCTTGGCCTATGGTTCCAACAACCATATCTGTCTTGCCAGACTGCTTATAATCCCGATCATCACAAATCATCCCAATAAAATATGTACTATCATGAGTTGTAAGCGGATTGTTTGTGATATTAGGAGTATCCTCATTGTTTGTTACCACAATTGCCTTTGCTTCAATCAAATTTTCAATGGCTTTCTTTAATGTCCAATAATTTTAGGTACTATGACCTAGGTTGTTAGAATGATACTCACATTATTCATTAGAATCAAAACCTTTTAAATTTGGATTCACATAACGCGGCATGATAGGTTCAATCAACTTCAATTGCATCAACTTTCGAAATAGGCTGGGATATGATTCTCCAACTGGGGTGAACTCTTTCTTTGGCTCCTCTTCTCTCACATATCCGTGTCGGGGATGAGGATTATATGATGCATGAAAATTCGGGCGGAGTTGACGGGAGCCTTGTGGAATCCGTGCCCGCCATTGCTGGTGATGTGGAGGCCTAGCATAAGCCTGAACATTAAAAAAAGTTTATTGTTATGGGGGAACTGAGTATCGGCGACCCTGAGGTGGATAGTAATGTTTAGGAGAATTGGATTGTCCTTGTTGGAACTGCACATAAGAAGGAACTATATCTCTTTGAACTCCTCCGAACCCAAATGCCATCATGGATCCTTCCTCTTTCTTTTTCCGATTTCTGAAACTGCCTGACCCACTTTGAATTGCTTGCGTGGTAGTCTTAAGGGTTGCCTGACTCACAATATTCCCGATTTCATGCCATTCTCAACTATTTCCCCAATCTAAATCACCTCAGCAAAAGGATTACCAATGGCGGCTAACAGATAATGGAGGTAATCAGGATCCTGAGCTTGGAGAAAATAGTCAATCATTTCTTCCTCTTTCATTGGTGTTTTGACCCTAGCAACCTGCTCTCTCCACTTGATTGCATATTCCCTGGAGCTTTCTGTATGTTTCATCTTTATGTTGACGAGAGAGGAACGGTCTAGCACTATATCAATATTATACTGAAACTGTTGGACAAAATCATGAGCTATGTTGTTCCAACATGCCAGTGAGAGATGTCTTGATCTATGAACCATTCTGAAGCAATTCCTGTCAAACTTTCCCAAAAATAAGCCATTAGTAATTCTTCTTTTCTTCCTGATCCCCTTAATTAGTTACAATACCTCTTCAAATGGGCAACAGGATCACCATGGCCATCGTACTTGTAAAACTTGGGGGTCTTGAAACCGGGTGGCAAATGGACATGGAGGAACATGCATATATCGTTGGATGAAACACTCTTGTGGCCTCCCAAACCCTGTATGTTTCTCATGGTTTGTTCCAAGCTCTTCATTTTTCTAGTCATTTCCTCTTGTTCCATATTCTTGTCAGGCTTTTCGATCTCAACTGGGAACATGTTCGGAGGAGTATGCTTGTGTCAATCTGGAACCTTGAAAGTTAGTTCTGGAGAGTAATGTTGGGCATCATGAGCATTCAGTTTTGGATCATTGATGGACTTTTGAGCAAGAGCCGGTTGAGGGACAGTGAAGGTATGGACAATGGGTACAGTAGGTGGGTCATTTCTGAGGGGTGCAATTGGAGGACGTGGAATAGAGGTACTGGGGATAGTGGGAAGGTTAATGCTCGGACTGAAACCCGGTCCAGGTTGGTACAATGGGTTACTTGTTATGGAGATGGGTACTTGACTTGTAACTGACACACTATGAAGACTGTCTGAAGGACCTATGGGTAGTGGGGGCGATGCTTGTCCATTCACCCAAGCTTGGTACATCTCTGCTAATTGTTGCTTCAACACTTTTACTTCTTCAACCAGTCTCGTACCTTGTTCGACCAATTATCCATGGACATCATCATTATCTGATTCATTATTACTGTTGTTTGCCATTTAAATTTTTTCTTTTGATCTCGTGTTGTAAGGGTGAGTCGCCAGCTTAAACCACAAACCAACCACATCTGTTTAACTTAACTTAAAAATGACAAACAACAGACGTGTTAGAGTTAGGCATTTTGCAGATATTAATCACACATTGTATGTCATGCACCTAATGATAGTTTCCTTTCTAAAATGAGCTTGGAAGGCTTCATGCTTCATCCCGGCTTATTGATTATTTCATGTTGAATTTAACTCTCTTTTCTTTCCCTTTTTTTCTGGCTTTTTTTTATTTTTTTATTTTATAAAGTTATTTTTGCAAAAATGGGGCCGAACCCTATGGAGGTTGCCTACGTATCTCACATTCGGTGAGAATGAGACCCGCGTAGTTCATATATACTTCAAAAATAGGATGACTCTTTTTGAAAAATTCAGGCTTATTTTGTAATAATCTTTTTGGGGTAAATACTGAGATTTTTCAAAAAAACGGGTACATTTTCTCTCTCATATTTTCTTCCTTCTGGTTTCCCTCAATATTATTATATT
The DNA here is from genome assembly GCA_005239525.1 of Nicotiana knightiana. Taxonomy (NCBI): domain Eukaryota; kingdom Viridiplantae; phylum Streptophyta; class Magnoliopsida; order Solanales; family Solanaceae; genus Nicotiana; species Nicotiana knightiana. Next base: position 4,646 of record ML420463.1, on the reverse strand, counting down.
TTTATTTTTATTTTTAGAAACCGGTCACAAAGCAAATCAAATATAATGCACAAGTAGCACATAAGATGCATCAGGATGGTCATGTAATTCTTGGGTACACCTGTCCTAGACGGACCCAACCCCTGTGTTGAGTTCCCAAAGTTAAATGCACATGATGCAAACAAACCTTCCTACTAGGAATTCGCCACGAGGATATGTTATTCTATGTTTAAGTCCTAAGGGGTGTTTTTTCGACCAGGCTTACCCAAGCGGACAGCTCGAGCCGAGGTGGGGGCAATGTACCAGGAGCGCGAAAGTCTACTCGGCGTAGTTACTGACCCAGCCTCATTCTAATTGGTATGACTTCTAATAGAAAATTGGGCCATGCGCACGTGTGCACCATAAATTCAGAAGCCCCAGAAGGGAGGCGTACAAAGACAATTTAATATAATTCAAATAATATCAAAGCGGTAAATAAGTTCTGGGTTTTTATTCCCAGCAGAGTCACCAGAGCTGTCACACCTCCTTTTCCCGAAAGAGTGGGATAAAGGAGTTTTTCCAATTTAAGTGACGTTATGGAAATGAGATTATTTATTTATTCTAAGTCGCCACTTGGAATAATTTATGGTTGTCACGCCTCAAAATTCCACCATCGGACTGTGATGGCATCTATTGTTGAACCCGCTAGACAAGCCAACATGTATAGACAAACTAACATATTAACATCAATTTAATAGGATAAACTAAACGATTCACAATTTAATAGCGGAAATAAATATGGTTTCAAGCTAAATAAGGAGAACATAATACAACAACGCGTAAATTTTCCCCAAACCCGGAGTCACAAACTCACGAACTGTCTATAAGAGTGCTAAATACAAGATTTGAAAGGAAATACATGACTGTCTCTGAAACTAGAGGAAAACAAGACAGAAACAAAGACATAGGGATGGGAGAGACGCCAAGACACACGAACGCCAGCGGGTATACCTTGAAGCCTCTAGGACAAGCTGAAAGACACTCCACTAATGATGTCCACCGGGTCCGGCTGCATAATCTGCACAACATAAAGAAGTGCAGGTGTAGCATCAGTACAACCGACCCCATGTACTGGTAAGTGCCTAGCCTAACCTTGGCGAAGTAATGACGAGGCTAGGACCAGACTACCAAGTAAACATGTGCAGTTCGAATATATATATATAGACAACGGAAAAGAAATACGGGAAGTATTCAATCAATAAAGGAAGGGGAACATAATGTGGGGAGATAACAGTTTCATATAAGAAATCTCAAATGAAGAAAGGAACAACAAGGCCAGAATATCAATAAAGATCAGAACTCACAAACTTGCACGGCATCACTCTTCGTGCTTTTACTCTCGTCCTCACCAAATTAATTGTATGAATAATCATGTTCACGGCATCACCCTTCGTTCTTTTACTCTCTTTCCTCAAAGTAGAATCAATGAATATCTGTACGGAATGGTAGATCGTATGACACGGCATCACCCTTCGTGCTTTACACTATTTCCTCACAATATCAAACAATGCATGGCATCACCCTTCGTGCTTTAACACTCTCCGTCACCCAAACAGCAATCACAAACAAAGTGCATAGGATTAAACAGAATAGAAATAGAAATCCCGGCAAGGGAACATCAATTAAACAATTAAATCCCGGCAATGGAACAATAACAGTAATCTCAACATCCCAGCAAGGGAGAAAATCACTAAAGCAACAATGACCCGGCAAGGGTTTAATTTAACAAATTTAATCTATCACTTGAGCCAATTCTCCTCGAAGTTTAAAGATCACAATTCCCTTCACATGCTCTTTACAACATATAGAAATCATCCATTAAGCATGGATGATACAACAAAATCAGAATATCCTCAATATAAAGACTCACGGTCATGCTAGACACCAATGTATAGATACTCGTCACCATGCCTATACATCATACTCGACACTTAGCAAGTAGCAAATAAGACTCAACTCTTATTCCCTCAAGCTAAGGTTAGACTAAATACTTACCTCAACTTCCACGGCCAAATCGATCCACAACAACCGCTTTCCCTCTCGAATTCGTCTCAAACTCAATCAAATCTATACAATAATGACTTCATAATATCAATATATGCTAAACAAATCAATCCCAATGCCTAATTATAGATTTCCAAGTTACCTTCCCAAAATCCCAAAAGTCAACCCCGAGCCCGCTTGGTCAAAACAGGAGGTTCGGACCAAAACCATGTCACCCAATCACCCACGAGCCCGAATATATAATTTGTTTTCAAATTCGACCCCAATACGAGGTCTAAATCAAGAAAATTCAAAAAGTCCCTAACTTTAGCTATTTCCCCCAATTTCTACCCTAAATTACATGTTTTAGGCTTAGGAATTCATTAGATGTTGAAGAAAATGGAAGGAAACAAGCAAGGATTACTAACCCAAGAAGTCTTTGGTGAAGGATAGCTTCAATGGATGCCTAAGGACCTTGGAGAAGAGAGAGTTCCTGAAAACTTATGAAAAACTCGTACTACACTGTTTTGGAAATTGAAATATATAACTGGGAAAAATTGCCCGGCGCGTTCGCGGAAGGGAGGTCGCGTTCGCGAAGTGTCGACCTGACAGACCGTCACGTCCGCGGAACGGTGAACGCGAACGCGAAGAGTGAAAATATTGGGGTCCAAAAATTGACCTACGCGAACGCATGGGACATCACGCGATTGCGATGAACAAGTCCTGCAAAGCTACGCGAACGCGGTCAAATGTATGCGAACGCGAAGAGGAAAAGAGGACTAAGTCCTCAGGGTCAAATAACCCTACGCAGTTGCAAGGGAATCGATGCGAACGCGATGAAGGAAAAGCTTAAAGCATCGCGAATGCGGGAGAGGCGTCGCGAACGCGAAGAACAAATGGGACCTGCAACAGTTGAAGCAAAACCATCAATTTTTCCTAAGTTCAAAATCACTCCGAAACACCTCTGGAGCACCCCCGAGCCCTCGGGGCTCCTAACCATTCACATGCACTAACTCAACAACATCCTACGAACTTAACTCTGCGATCAAATCGCCAAAATAACATCAAAACACGAATCAAACCTCAGAATCACTAGTTTTTCTTCAAACTTCATAAACTTTCAAATTTAGAGTTTTAAGTGCGAAACACATCAAGTGACGTCCAATTTCAACCAAACTTCACAGAAATATCTTAAACCACATATAAGACATGTACCGGGCGCCGGAACCAAAATACGGACCTGATACCAACACGTTCTAACCAATTTTCATTTCACTTTTCTTTATAAATTTCTGAAAAACAATTTTACTCAAAAATTTATTTCTCGGGCTTGGGACCTCGGAATTCGATTCCGAGCATACACCCATGTCCCATATTTTCCTACGGACCCTCCGGGATCGTCAAATCACGGGTCCGACTCCGTTTACCCAAAATATTGACCGGAGTCAAATTTACTCATTTTAATATCAAATTTTTGCATTTTTTACAGAATTTCGTATTTAAGCTTTCCGGCTGCACGCCCGGACTGCGCACACAAATTGAGGCAACCAAAGATGAGGTTTTCAAGGCCTCGGAAGCATGGAATGTTTAAGAAAAAAGGTGATGACCCTTTGGGTCGTCATTATGGTATCCCAAGTCATTGGTTTATTTTAAATACAAAATCGAGGAACGTTTTACTCTATGTTAAAGTTTGTGAAACCAAAAGACCGGGTAAGGAATTCTGCTAACCCGGGAGAAGGTGTTAGGCATTCATGAGTTTCGTGGTTCTAGCACAGTCACTTTTAACCATACCTGCCTTAATTGTTTAATTACGTATTTTAGAACCTATGTGCATTTTACCTTTTACCACTTCTAATTACTCGATTATTCGTAACTATAGAATTATCTCGAAATGAATCACACATACGTGTACTCATTTTGTTTGATGTGTCTAAGTCATGTCACGCGTTTGTGTACACCACAACTGACATTTTATTATTATTAAGATTATTCAGCCAAAGTTGCGCGAACGCATACCTTGATTTATTTTAAAAATCGCAATGATGTCACGCGAACGTGTACACAATCATGATAACAGATTAAGTCACGCCTAAAGCATTTTCTATGAATATTTATTTTAAGATTGTTTCGCCCCTAAAATATTAACCAACATTTATGTCCTTTGAAGGCTAAATGTTTATTTAAAGAAGATTTTTATATTGGATAAAATTGTAATATCAAAAATTATACCCTTACATTTAGTACCTGAATTTATGTACAATTGTGAGATAAGAACCCAAAAGGTAAACTTTCTGCTTGGCCAACGTGAAAGAAATTAGAATTCGAGATATTTAGACTTTAAATTGAGAAATTTAATAAAAGGTAATTGATCAAATTTAACCAAAACCAAACTATCATGGTGCCCTCAAACTTGTCGGAAACACACAAACTGTATTTGGTACAAATTGTGCACTGAATAGCATACTATATTTTAATTGCTCAACTCTAATACTACTTTGATAATATCACTAAATAAGAAATTAATTTGCATAAACTTCCAATACCAACCATGTTCTAATATATTGATATTTTGTGTCTTTCCTGTTCTATACCAACCCCACACGGAGTAGATATATATATATATATATATATATATATATATATAT